>PVKH010007055.1:0-20521 GCA_004027955.1 Chaetophractus vellerosus | reverse complement strand
TTTTTCTCTATTAACAATTAGAAACCACCTGTACAAGCCTGCTCTTCTCAGATACCTGCCAATGAGAAACTTTGGACATGTGCCTTCCTCCTTTATCACCCTACTCCCTCTTCCCTAAAGGGCCCTCAAGTTCCCCACCTGATTGGAAGGTGATCTCACTGAACATCATCCAAGTGTCAGCAAAATGGTATTGGCACTTGATGGCACTGGCCATGCGGTGATGGAGGGGCACTGTGACAAACCGAGCACTGGGGTTGACATCATCCAGGACAAGGGGGAAGGAGACGGCATTAGGTTCCCACTCACTGGCTTCCGAGCGAAAGTAGCACTGTACCTCCTTAAAAATCTTCACACCTTTAGCAAACATGTTGTTGCAGTGGACCTGGCAGAGAAAGAGGCATGTAAGTGACAGGGTGACACTGCATGGTGGCAGTGGGACACAGTGCTAGCTTACCCAGACCTGCCAGTTTCTCTGAGCACCACCCTAGGTGAATGGCTGGTGATCTGCAGTCTTTTGGGTTTTCCCTTCTAGGAGCTTCACGGTGGCAGCGATATGTTGGTCAAGCCTTATAACACCTGGGCTGCAACCCTGGTCACTTCTATGCAACTGTTAAGTCCCTGAGCACCTCACTTCTCACTGCCAGGCTGCAGTTTCATCAGAGGCTGGACTAGCATCCTCTCAGGTCCTCCCTTGCCTTTAACCTTCTGAGTCTATAATCCTCTTAATCACAGCCATTGTCTTCCCAGTATCAAACTATTCTGAACTGAAGTAAAAGGAAAACCACCATTCTGCTTCCTTCTAGGACTTTCCAAAACCAGTCCACTCCTTTTCATCAGATCTAGGTTGGGAACTGGAAATAATATACAAGTCTCAACAATTTCATCTTCCTTTTCAGAAATTTCACTGCAAGTGCCATCTATTAGCATTTTCACCCAGAGACAGGAAACTTAACCATCTCTCTCAATTACATTTGCTTTAGGTAAAAGAATTCTGATTTAAGCATCAAATCTTCCTTATAAATATTTTATGAAATGAGAAAAGAAGGTCTGTTGGAAATCAGCCTGGTCCCACTGCCTGCTGCCAGGACCACCTCATGAGTTATTTGTACTGCTTTTACGGGTCATTAGGGGAAAAAAAATTCCACAACACTCGCTCTGTAGCACCATGCTGTGTTTAACAATCCTCAATAGGCGGAATGTTCATATTTGTAACTAACTCAAGCCCCTCATGGTAGTTTAATAACATTTCCTCTGGCAGAGTGCTAAGTGGAAAATAAAGTTTTGCTGGTCACTATGCACTGAATATAGACTTCATAGACTGAAAAAGCATTATCGATGTGGCAATGTATTTCCTGTTTCCATTTTAATGTTTTATTTAGACTTCAAATTATGGTCCTTTAACTATCTTCAATACCCTCCTCTGGTTTCTAGATAGTCATTAGATGACTGCCATTGAGAATTTATTTTTAATTGGAGAAAGAAGCAATGGGCACAGAAATGTAATGACTTGATAAGTCAACCAGAGATACTCTGAAAGAATAGGAGCATAGAATATTAGCACCAGTAGAGACCTTCAAAATCATCTAGCCCAGGTCTCAATTTGCTAATGACAAAACTGGTACGCTGAAAAGTTTGACTTGCCCATGGTCAGTCAACAGCAGAACTGGGTCTTGACCCCTAGCTCAGTGCTCTTTCCACATACACGGCCTCACAGATGTGGAGCAAATCATCATAGCATTACCATTTGGATTTTCCTCCAAGTATTTTAATGATGAAAACATACGTTAATACCTTCCTTGGGATGAATTAACTGCTCCAGTTTATTGAACACAAGTCAATGGGACAAGGCTAAAAAAAAATCAAAGAAATACCATCTATAGCTTCGACAGAACTTTCAGATGTTTAGAAATCTGCAAAGTGTGGGCTAAGTGGCCTGTGGGGTAGATAATAATCTTTCCCACAGATGTTTTGGGAATTCTCTTGGAATGCAAATAAATAGCATAGGATTTCATTCCCATGTGGACTTACATATTTATTTAATAAATACATTTTTAAAATGCATTAGTATGCATTTATATTTTATACTTCAGGGGAGAAAATGGGCAGTAACTTGACTACAAGGCAAAAACCACTCTCTAGAAGACATCAGTGTGCAAAATTCATTTTTTACTTTTTATTTGTCTCAAAAAATTTAAAATATACTGGAAATCTGTTTGGCCTGAAAAGAGCTGGCCCTGAGTCAGCTCCTTAGAAGTTTTTGGCACCTTCTCATTGCAGAATATGGTTTTGAATAATTTTGATCTGTGATAAAGTGATTAAACCGGATCTGCTGCAGACTCAGCAAGACCAATGCATACTGACTAAATAGTATAACTTTATGGAGAGATTAAAATACATTTTATTATTTGTGGGACTAGAAAATCTCCCAATACGGGTGAATCGACACACAGCTCATAGGTGCATATAGAAATATACATTTTTTCAGAGATACAAATAAATTTTCTTTTAAAGCATTTTTTATTACTACGCTTATTCTCTGCTCCCCCCAAAACTGTGAAGAATAATGTGTTACGCACAAGTGTACCTCCTTTTGCAAAACAAAGAGTGCCTTCCTATTGAACTGAAAATTGTCCCAAGGTAGGGACCATATTTTATTCATCTCTGTACCCCCAGAACCTAGCGTAGTGCTATGTCTGCTCCAAATACTGTTGATAAATTCATAGCAAAGATAGATAAATAAAGGAATGAATGAGTTTAAGAAACAAATATTGAAACTGAGGACTGAGTATAAATAAAGGTAGAGCTACCAATTCGTTGGCCACTAATATTTTGTATTCAACTACTAATGAGGATAAAGAACTGATAAACAGGGACCATGTGTGAAGTCATATTCACTTGTTCTCTCTCTTTCTTGAGACTTACATTGGAGGCCCCTCATGCTTCTCAATAAACCAGTAAGACTTACATGGGAACCTCATCAGCTCCTGAGGTCTGTCCTACTTTTTCTTATTCCCTCCCTCCCTTCCTTCCTTCCTTCTCTCTCTCTCTTTTTTTTTTTTTCAGAGACAGGAAATTTTAATTAGATTGACACAGTTTAGACCAAAAAGATAAAATGAAAATGGACATAGCTACCTTATTTTCAGCACCTGCCTTTAAACAGGCTGATGAACACCAGTTGAAACACAGGTGAGTCTTGCTCTATGAGACAGTAAAGGGATTTCCCTAGTATTTAAATATATTCATAAAACCAGTTACATAAATCTAAATATAAAACCATTCTCCTATAGGTAGTGAGTTGGCATTCACCATCTTTATGAAAAGTAGAACACTACAAATTCAACTTAGCTTCGAGTCCAATTATATCTTTAAAAGGGGGAAACAGTGATAGCACTTGCTGAACCAGGATTACTATCAAAATTCAAAAAGCTTGATCATATTCATTTAACTATAAGCCAATCTTATTTAACTCAGGACTGTCCAATGAAAATATTCTATCAGTCATTCATGATCTGAATTCTGGTGTATGAGATTAGTGTAAATATGGTACACGTAAAAAAGTCACAAGACATTTTTGTTTTGTAATAAATAACGCAGTGCCCAACTATTATTCATTAGTAGCTTTTTTGAGATAAGCTATCAAGTCTGCCCTTTCTGCCTTCTTAATGCCAGGAAAGATCATCTTTGTTCCAGTGTTGTACTTCTTTGGAATCTCCAAATACTCCAGCAGTGTCTCCTCTCCCCAAGGGATGCCTTCGTTCTTGTCGGCATCTGCGTAAGAGAATCCAGGGGCCTGAACTGCCTTCTGCCCAGAGAGCCCATGCAGATTTGGCCCAGTCCTTGCTTGCCTCCCTTTTCCACGGTGTGGCACTGGGCACACTTCTGAACAAAATCTTCTTGCCCTTCTCAACATCACCCATTTTGAATTCGCTCTCTCATGGAACATTACACAAAAGCGCCTGCTCTGAAACCCAACGTCCCACTCTCTAAGTTCAAGGCCACGCGGCTGGGTGCCTCGGGCCTGGCTTGGTCCAACCAAGGTCTTTCCTACATCAGCAAAGGCCTTTCCTGTCTACCCAAAAGTCCCTGGTTTTCCTCAAACTTAGAATTCGGTTTTAACATCAAGTGTGGTAATTTTATGCACAGACTTTTCTTCTCTTCCATGCCTTTCTCTGTGAAATACACTTGAGATTGGGTAAGGGAAGAGGAAACCAATTATTTGAGCTGGGTACTAGGAAACTCACTGTTTTATTAATAGAGATATCCTCAACCCTTACAACAAGGGCAGGCTTTCCCTGAGGACCTGCCTCGGAGAAAATGGAAATCAGGCTTTAATTCTCCTCCCCAGCTCTTCCCAGGTATTTAACTTTACATGCCCAGTGTCTACCTTCTGCTTCTGTCCAACTACTCAACAAAATTAACCTATTCCAGTTCCTCTTCCACTCACCTGCTCTGTGATAATAATTGATAAAATAATGTCTGCTATTGCATTAAGCATTACTTTTTAAATGTTTTACATTTCCCCAGATAAAATGCTTGCATTTTAATACGGGTGTTTGGGAGATGGTACTTAAGCAAAAACAAAACAAACAAACAAAAAAAACCACCTAATTTATATTTTAGGATTTATGGAAGGCTTGGATTAAAAAGTGCCACTCCCTTGAGTCTCACCCATTGAGTAACCAAATCCTCTGACTCTGTAATAGAGATAAGGTAATTTACTATTCCTGAGTAACTAGAGTAACAGCAATTTTTCCTGCCTGGCCCCATTCTCTCCTCTGAGTTTCTATGTATAGAGAGGGAAGAACTATTTGCCAATGCCCCAATCATGTCCATCATATCTCCTCCTCCTTCTCTCCAAGGTGGCAGAGATATTTATAAACCACTAGAGCAGTTAATAAAGGATATCATTACTTCATTCACAAGCATGTTTTGAGTCAACATGAACTAAGTGCTGGGCATTAGGCTACAGAGATTATAAGAGTCACTACCTAGGAGAAGCTTGAGGTCTAGTAAGAGAGTCATATCCATACACAGATAAGTAACAATAAATGTGCTACTTCCATAGATAAGGAAATAAAGAGCTCTGGGAACAGAAGGGTGTGGAATCTTATACTATGATTTCTCAGTGGGGGAGGGAAGAGAACATACCCCAGGGGTGGGAAGTGGTTCCAAATACAAAGCATCTCTCCCCCTCTATTGAGAATCAGAGCTGCAATGAGCCACCATGACTGATAAGAGTGTGCCATCGCCCTCCTGTTGCGGGCAGGGCAGTATTACGACTTTCATGGGCACTAGGCAATTTTGCCTTTATGTGTTCTTTCCCTTATACAAAAATATTAAAAATTACATTTTACAACTGCCTTGCTTTAAAAAAAGAATATAATCTATTAACTTTAAAGTTAGTAACTTAAAAGTTCATTTTTTGGGGGCCCCAAAAGTATGGTGGGCCCTAGATACTATGTTGACTGTGCCTAATGGGTAAGTCAGCTCTGGTGTTGGGAAAACAAACAAACAAACAAACAAAACAAACCATTGAGAATCACAGAAATAGTCTAACCTCCTTATCAATAAATGAAGAAACATGCCCATAGAGATAAAGTGACTTGTGCATATAGCTAGTTGGTGGCTACAGTAGGTATTTGAATCTAGTTCTGCTGGCCTTGGCAGATGTCTTTTCTCACTATGGTTTTGGCTCCCTTGAAGAAGTTCTACCACAACTGACTCCACTGACCTTCATGGTAGTGAAATTCCTGATGCGGTCAAATTCAAACATGATCTCAATGTAGCCATTGGTGGCACTCTCATTCCGCCAGCCCACGTAGTCATAACCGGGCCACACATGGTACTCATGGGTCTGGGTGAAATCATCCAGGCCAGACACCCCATCTGTCAGCTGGCCCAGCCCTTCAGTCATGCTGCTCAGGCCAGGAGAGGAGAAGGAAAAGGGAGAGAGGAACCTGGAGTTAATCACACATTCATGGAAGAGCTTTTACCCAGATTCTTCACCCCAGGTATTATTGGAGGTGATTATCTTAGGAATTGAAGAATTATAAAAAATCAAGCATTGTAATATTGATTGATCTATCCTGAATCAATGGAAAACTAAAAGCTACACATAAATGAATTTTATAAAATATTTGATGCTTACCCCTTTAATAGCAAAAGTTTTCAGGAATTTTTTATCATTTGGTATAAAAAGCTTTATGTAATCTATTATATCCTTGCATATTCTTATATACTGAATATAATTGTTTTTATATAATGACTCAGTATTATCAAATGTATTTGATAAACTAATAATTGAATGAATGAATGATGAATGAATGAAGGCGTGGAATGTACACTACGGTAGATGGCAGCACTTGACCCATCACTAAACAAATGGACCCAGAGCTTGCTGGAAATTTTTCTGACTCTTTTTTGGCTATATATGGTCATTGTTCAGTTAACTTCAGAGAAGCCAGTCATGCCTTCTTCAACCTCACATCTCCAATAACCCAATTTGATATCAAATTAAAGGGGGGGGAAAGGAGTTATCTCTGTCAAATTTAAATCTTTGTATTTAATTTTAATTAAATTTGTAGAATGGTGAAGTCATAAAGTACAATGCATGGGTATCATGAGAGTCTCAGGTATTGGATTTAGTTTTGTTTTCTAGCTTGGCAGTCTTTTCCACTTCTGAGTGCGAAGGTCTTTTTGAAAGGCCAAGTTTGCCAAAAGCCTGACTGCTAGACACAAGAGGTATATGTGTCTCTGTATTAATTTGACTATTAAAGAACATGAAGAGGCCTCCTTCCATCTTTGTTTAGACAGGAAGAGCAAGAATCCATTATATGGAGCTTCTCTCTCTGCTGGAAGGTATGGCAAGATTCTTCCAACCATAGTTTGGGCTATTCACACCCAAGCAGTAGTACACGCATCCATTAAAGTTTACAGTCAGAACAAATAATATATAAAATTTGTGATTTGCAAAAAAGTGATGGAGTGATTGTGCCAGGCTTACAGATACATTTTTAAATATATTTTTTCATTGAAAAATGTTTGGCAAATTCCAATATTTGACTGCCTTATCCACAGTGACCAGAGCCTGAATCTCCCTTCCAAGGCTTTGACATATTTTACTACTCGCTGCAGAACAGAAGGCTTGGAGAACATAAGTTTACTTGAAATAAATATATTTTCCTTCTGTCCCTAGAAAAATAAATCCCTATGAAAGGCTTATGAAAAATCAATAAAAATTAAAAAGAATGCTTATTCAGTTTCTCTTTCATCAGGATTAAATAAAAAATGGAAGGGATAAAGAAGAAAACATTCCCTGTTTATATACTTTAGAATAATTGGAATTATTATAACAAACATATATATATATAACTCATATATGCTTTCATTTTAACAAGTAATTTCTGCTACTATGACTGTCTGTTTTCTGATTAGCTTGGTTCTCATCATTCAGCCATACCCAAACCATATATCTCATTAGCCCTATTATTCAGTGGAAACTGATTGTGCCTAAATCTCTGTAAATATTTTTGGTATTTTCTCTGGGATCCAGAGCCATATTCCCAGCTACCTGCCTAATTTCTCCATTTGGCTGTCTTGCCTGTCCCTTAAACATATATCCTAAACTAAATCCATCATCTTCCTTGCTAAACTAGGTCTTTCACCTAAGTTTCCCATTTCTGCCAATTATACTTCTCTTTCATATTCACCAACAGGGCCTAGTGCCCTTTTTAGTAGGCACTGAAAATATATTTGTTGAATGAATAAATGGCATTCCTATTGCTGCAGTCACTTAGACTGGCATGCTTCATCTAACTCTTTTTCTTACTCTCCTGTCTTGTCTCCCATATCCAGATTGCAAATGTCCCCTAAATGAATGTCTTTCCCTTAGTCCCCTTCTCACAATCATCATTATGGCCTTGGGCCTTAATTCTTTTCACCTGACAGAATTTGGTATAAGAAAACATCCCTCATCACCTCTTCTCTCCACTCAAATCTGAACTTTCCATGCTGCTTGATTAATCAGTCTAAAGCACAGCTCCAATAATGACCTCCCCCAGCTTTAAAAATCTTCAAAGATTCATGATAATGATGGTGATGATGATGATGATGATGATGATGATGATGATGATGATGATGATGGAGGAAGAGATGGAGATCAGGAAGAAGAAGGAAGAATACTCCTGTCCCTGACATTCAAGTTCCTCCACAATGTGACATAATCTGCCTGGTTAGGCTTCTCATCTACTACGTTGCTACATAAATATGGCCCATGTTTCACTAAGCCATTGTTGTTTCCTGGACAGTCCCCTAAACTTTACAACCGTGATTTTTTTCCTTATGCTATTTCCTTTGCTTACAATGCCTTTTCAATATTCTCTATGTGTGAAGAGTCTATCTATCCTTTGGGCCCATTTCAGATCTCACCTATGCCATCATCTCTTTCCTGGCCCAATAATCAGATAACTTACATGTGTATGGCATTTTTCCTTTACAAAATATTCTTACACATTTTTTTTTATCACTTAAGCCTCATTGCAAAAAGGAGTAGTTCCCTCATAAAATGAATCTAGGTGTCCTCACTCCCAGTGCTCCCACGTGCTTTTCTACTATAGGTAACCCTCTCCTTTGAACTCCAGAGAACTCATAGGCTAGCTTACTGCTATTCTTGTATTATAGTAATTCATACCCTATTTTACCCCACATTCCCAACTCTGAGCGGCTTAAAAGTAGGTTAATTACTTCATTATTTTTTAATGACTATCATATCCAGACAAATTCCTCACACATAATAACAGTTGATTTATTAAACTAAACTTAATTCAATTAATCTCTGATTTCTCTTATGCCTTGAGTATGTGCTCGCTGGGGTGTGGCTGAGTGAAATGATGTCAAGACATCTTTGCTTAAGCAAATGGAGAAGAACAGTGACTAAGTAGATGGAAAGGAAGAGAGTAGGAATAGAAGACTGGCTGAATCAGTCTTTGGCCAAGGAATGGCCATAGCCGGGGAGCAGTGTTTTGTTGTCCAACCCTAAGCCAATGGAAGTGCTTTATTCCTCACTCCCTTTCCTGAGAGTCACTAATCTCTCCCTCTCTCGGCCATTAGCAACCTCTATCATCTCGTCGGTACTTCCCCGTGGTATGACCTGTCTCCCAGGCTTTTTGCAGATAAACACCAAGGCAAAGAGAAAAAAGTGTGGGGTACGCTAGAGGAAGAATGGTAAGGCTTGGCGTAAAGTGGGATGGATCGCAACACTTGTTATCCAACCCCAAATTCCTACTGCATCTAATCATAATTCTTTACCATGGCCCCTATTTGTCCAGTTCTGTCCTAATCATTGGTCCTTTCTGCTGTTCCCAGCTCCTTCCAACCTCTGCTATAGTCAGGCCATTCTTGTCATCAACACTGCTTCCTTTCTTCTACTCCTTCCTACCTTCCAATCTTTCCTCTGCTCCAATTCTCATCTCATCCTAGAAACTTTCCTTGTCCATTTCTTCTAGTCACAATTTCTAATGCATTTATATTGATGGAGTATAGTATTACATAATTTCTTGATCTGTCTAATTTATTAATTATACTTATTCTTTTTACTTCAATTCTTCTGGCACTTTGCCCCCATCAGTAGGCCAATTTTTGTGTCAAACCATATGTCCTGTTTTGTGGGTCAAAAAATATGGCTACCATACTTAGAGTTATGCCATAAAGTTTACCCCTAGCTTTGTGTAATTTATGGTGTTTTTTTTGTGGGGTTAACTGGTCTTCCCAAACTAGGTTCTAAATTCCTTGGCAGTGAAGACCATGTATTTTAGTTCATCTAAATCCTCCCACAATGTCTAGTAACAGGGCTAAATTGGTTGGTTAGTTGATTGATTATTGACCTTAAGCCATGACAAATTATTATTCTCTCCTAGGGGCCATCTACCCATACTGATGATCAAAGTTTCCCAGAATTTACCTGTATCCAACAGCTCCATCATAGACAGAATCATTCAGATAAATGATGGAGCCTCCAGGGAGTACTAATTGCTGCCCAGCTGGAGCATTGTAGGACACCAAACCATCTGCCAAAGGAAACACAACTGTGTCAGTGCCTTTGGGAAGGCAATGCCCCCACAGCTCAGATCAACTACCCCAAGGTGCTACCTAAGGCTTCAAGAGCGCAAGTTTATACTGTATGTCCACCCAGGGCTCAATCTGGGTACACAGGGAGCCCTATGATCAGGAGTCAGCAGAGTGGCTCTGAATGCATTATTCAAGGTATGGGGCACCAAGCTCTGGGTGGCCGAACAATGCTCCTTTCTTTACTCTAACTAAGAGGGAATCATTTCACTCTAGGGGTTACTAAACCCATGCCTTTCTATTTGATTGTCTTCATTTACCAGGGTTGAGATTTTTAATGAGGCCTACAAGCTCTCTCTGCTATAACCTACCTAGCCAGACACAGCCATAAAGCTCCACCCTCATGCACACATTCATGGAGTGGTCAGTGACTGGAATGAAGCGGACAAATCTGGCCACAATTGGTGGTTCCAAGTCTTTTAGAAAAATGTCATAAGGGTTACTATTTCCATCCAGAACCTGAGGAGACAGAAGAAAAAAGTGAGCAGATGCTGTGAAGTCATGCTGAACTTTCTTCATTCCCCAAGTCATTATGCTTTTGATGGCCCCTCTCCTTTTAATTCAAAGAGCAGAAAGTATTTACTCAGCTTTCCCAACTGTCTTGATGTTCCTCTCTCTCCCTCCACTGGTCCCCACCCTCCCTCACGCTCAGTCACTCATGTACAAGGGCATGCCAAGCCTGCAGGCACACCCATCTACACAGGCATCCTGTGCAGTTCCTCTTCTAGCCTGTCAGAATATGGGCCTGGATGAACCAGGGTCTGAACACCTCTTCTTCCTACCTGCTTCCCATGCCGGTTCCGCCAAGAGATCCAGCGTGTGCCATCCCGACTGTAATTGATCTTGTACATGGGGGCAAACTCAATGCCATGACCCCCTGCGTGGCGTCCCTGGGTTCCCACAAGAGTGATAAAATGCAGGGTATGCAAGTCAATTTGCAGAAACTCCTTTAGGTCATCGGGTTCCACTGGAATCTCAGGGCACCAGGCTCCATCCCCTTCTTCTGAGTCCAGCCTTGAGGAGTGAGGGTAGGGGAGAAAAAGAGGAACCACAAAACCACAGGGTTGTTTACAAAGCCAGAGCAAATAGCTGCCCTATCCTGAGGGGTGATAGCAGGCTGGGAGCCCAGTCCAGCTGACTCTTTGGGTTCTCCCCACCAGTCTGACTACTACCACAGTACCCACTTGTGGTCAGTTCCTTCTCCCTGGGGTACTATGAAACCCAGAGACAGTTACCATCAGGGAGCTAGCAATCTTCAGATCACATGTAGCCTTTATGTCCCACCTTGATTTAGAGACCTCAAGGGAAATGAAACCCTTTTTACCCTCTGCTTCCCCACCAAGTCATTTCACCATCTCTCCTCTCATTTCCAACCTCAATTTTACGAGCGAGCTACTCCTTTCTTGGATGCCAACTTATGTAGCCACTGGGAGTGAGAGGGAGGGATAGTAGGATCTCTGGTGGGGCTTAAGGAATGCAGTGGAATTTTAACCAGCAGGATGGGCATGGCAGCCCAGCAAAAATCCATGGACACTCATGGTATGAGTGAGGGTTAAGAGCATGTCAGGGGAGTAGTAATTAATCTGGTTTCGTTTTATTCTCTCCGGGCTGAGCTACCACCAAGCAAAATTGTGAAATCAGTATAAGGTTTATTTGGGGAACCTCTTACCACTTTTTCTCTTCCCTGGAATAGTCACTTCACTCATAGATGCTATACCTCAATAGCTGTTCCCATATCAACCCACCAATCATCACTCTAATCGTTCATATCCTAAGATATAAATTGTGGAGAAGGTTTGACAGGATTGACTTTCCTAGGGTTGATTCTAATTTAACAGAAATCAATACTTTATGCCAAAAGAATTAGATTCCATGAGGAGGATTAGACCCCAACCAGCAGAGCAGTTTCTGAGTAAGGAATTTATTAATTTAGGGGACTTCTGATATTACACCGCAAGAAACTCATCCCACTCTGTTTATGGGTAAGGATGGCCCTTCTATGTGAGATATCCTTGAGAGTAGGGAAGAGCTTGTTGGAGGCCTCAATGTCTGGTTAAGCCTTTGATGCTTTGCACCATGAGTGACACTTTCCAGACACACACCAACAAGAGCACTGTGTCTTCTGACTCCCTGTGGCCAAAATAACCTGCACATAATGAGAACATAACCTGTTCCCATTTCTGCAACTCTGGTCCATCTCCTGGCCAAGTAAAGCAAATTCATTCCATATCAATAAACCCATTAGCTGAGGCCTCTGTGATTGGGAGGGATTTGTCAGGTCAGCACTTGCTGCCAAGCCCTAAATTCTTTCCCTGAAAACATACAGAGCAGAACAGACCCAGTGATGCCCTTCCCACATTTCCCAACTCCCAAGTATCAGCCCTTCTTCCCATCCCTTTAGTCAGGTCTTGGTGTCTGGGAAATCTATCTAATTCAGAGCTCAGGCTTTCTTGAGGTAGCCATTCTCACCTTCCATATTTGGCAGCTGTAGACTCTGACCACTGACTGGAAGCTGTGATGTCCTCATCTGGAATGTGGCCTCCTGACATGCCCAGAGGATAGCGGCATATAGCTGGACCAAGAGAAATCAAAGAGAAAAGAGAGGGAATGCTTTTATGTTTACTTCCAGAGTCAACCAGGAAGAATGTCATGGATTATTACACAGGGAAGAGGAGTTAAATCTTCCTCAGTCTCTTTATGACTCCAGTTTGACCTTCTTGACTTTACCAGACTTTTCTTCCTGTCCCTGCTTCCAAACTTATTACCATTTAGGCCTCCAAGCCTTGAACCTCAGCCAAACCTATCTTTTTGTCCAAACTCTTACAAGTATGTAATAGAATGTAATGTGTAATTTATCCTTTGTATTTGATAAAACCGAGGTATACCATTCTATGAACCATCAGCAGATATGTATATATCTAACTAATTTTATAACAGTGGTGAGTCTCCTCATACTCACCAGGTCACCCTTATGATCCATACCTTCTTTCTAGGTAGCTGATTTCATGAAACTACAAAACAAAGTTCCCTATGAAGGGATTAATCACACAGCTTTGGCCCTATTTAGCAACATGTTCTGGTGCCTGGCTAGAAACAATAACCTCTGGGGACGGACTTCCAGTTCCAACCAAGATAGAGTAATAGGGACTAGATTTACTGTCCTGTGTGAAATCAGTATAAGGATGAACAAAATATAAGAAAAATTGATTAATTTGTTTCAAGATAGTGAACATTAGGTAATGAAGGACAGCCATTCCCAAAACACAGAAAGCAAAGATGAGCCCTACAACTGCACCAGCTTACTGCCTCAAGAAGAGTGTCCAGGCTGCAGCACAATGATGGTGAATTCAGGCAGAGTCTGGCAGACTCCCAGAGTTGAAAAGATAAAGATAAGGTTGCAGAGAGGCCAAGCAGGTAGAGTTCACAGGATATGCTTTATTCTTAAGATCAGGAACAAGACAAGGATGCTTTCTCTCAACAGGTCTGTTCACCATTATTCTGGAGTTTCTAGACAGGATGATAACGCAAGAAAAAGAAATAAAAGTCATCCAAATTGTAAAGGAAGAAGTAAAACTGTCTTTAATTGTAGATGTACTCTACAAAAAAAGCAAATACTGGAACTAATAAATGAGTTTAGTAGGGTTTGGGGACCAAAGAACAATATACAAAAATCAATTATATTTCTTTATAATAGCATTGAACAGTAAGAAGTTAGGGATAAATCTGACAAAAAACGTGAAATATCTGTATACTGAAAGCTACATAATATTGCTGAGAGAAATGAAAGAGCTAAATAAATGAAGACATATACCATGTTCATGTGTCAAAAGACTCAATACTGTTAAGATGGCCATGCTACCCAATCAAACTCACAGCAGGTTTTTTGTAGTAATTTCTAATAATTCAAAATGATGCAAAAATGAACATGGAAACGAACATGGAATAAACAAAACAACTTTGTAAAAGATCAAGGTGGGAGAACTAATCAAATTTTAAGAGTTATGAAATTATAGTAATCAAGATATGTGGCATTGGTAGAAAGATAGTCAAACAGATCAATGAAACAGAAAAGAATCCAGAAATAGAACAGCACATATATGAACAAGTGATTTTCTTTTTTTTTTTTAAGATTTATTTTTTATTTATTACATATCCCCCCCTTTCTGCGTGTTCTTGCTGTGTTCATTTTTGCATTCTTCTGTGTCTGCTTGTCTCCCCCCGTTGCGAGGACCCGCCAAGTCAGCTCACCGCGCAGCAGCTTGCCTGCTCGCGGGGGCTTGCCCTGTTAGCGGGGACTTGCCCTGCCCACGGTGGCTTGCCTTCTCAAGGCGGACTGCCCACTTGAGGAGGCCCTAGGAACCGAACCTGGGGCCTCCTATGTGGTAAACCGGCGCCCTACCAATTGGGCTACAGCCAGCCCCCAAGTGATTTTCTACAAAGGTGCACAAGCAATTCTTTGGAGAAACAAGTTTTTTTAACAAATGGTGCTGGAACCACCAGATAGTCATATTCACAGTAAATGAACTTTGACCCATACTTCAAATCATATACAAAAATTAACTCAAAATGATCATAAACCTAATGCAGAAATTGGAAATGTTTTAGAAGAAAATATAGGAAAAAAAAATCATTGTGGCCCACAGTTAGGTAAAAATTTCTTCGATATTGTACCAAAACCATGATACATACAAAATCAAATGGATAAATTGGGCTTCATCAAAATTAAAAACTTCTCTTCAAAAGACACTGCTAATAGAATGAAAAGACAAGTCACAGACTTGGAGAAAGCATTTGCAATAAATACATCTTATAAGGACTTGATTCCAGAATATATAAAGAACTCTCAAAACTCAATACTAAGAAAATAAACAGCCCACTAAAATGGGCAAAATATTTGAATGGACATTACCAAAGAAGATATATGAATTGCAAATAAGCATATAAAAAGATGCTTATATCATTAGTTAGTAGTCATTAGAGAAATCAAATCAGAACCGCAAGGATGTAACAACACATACCTATCAGAACAGCTAAAATTTAAAAGACTATCCATACCAAATGCTGGTGAGGCTGTGGGGGCACTGGAACTCTATACGCTTCTGGTTGGATGAAAAAAATGGGGGACTTCCAAGAAGATGGCATTGGAATAGATTGGCAGGTCTCAGCTTTCTCACAGAAACAATGGCAGAAGGGCAAAAGGCTGTTTGAGGGACCTGCTTTGGGGCTCTGCAGTACAGGAGAGTGCTGCACACCTTGCAGGAGGGCAAGTGACAGAGAGATGAAGAAGCCAAAATGAAAATTGTGAGATACTAGCCACCACGGCTGGGAATGGCACCCATCCCCCACCCTCAAGGCAAATAGCCTGGATAAAACCTATGGTACACTGTAGCCAACTGAGAGGGAAACAGACATCTTCCTCCTTGGGAAGAGGGAGGGTGCAGTGGTTTCTCTTCAGTGAGTTTGGCTAGCAGAGTCTGCTTTGAATCTGGGCTCTGACCAGACCAGAACCACGGGCAAGTGAAGGTTTAAAGAGTCACCTCTATGGAAAGATTCACCAGCATACGCCATCTGCTGGCCAGCCCAGAAACTGCAAAGAGAAAAACTGCTTTTAGGTCTTTTTTGTCCCAAACTCCTGGGGGCAGATCCACACCCCATTAGTGAATCCCTGACCTTATTTTGATAACTTAAGCTGGGCAATTTTAAAGACTTAGAATAAGCTGAACCAAAAATCAAAGAGCCATGAAACAAAACCACCAGGCAAGAAAGAGAAATAGACCATCAGAGTAAAGTCACCAGCATACTCAGATGCAAAGGCAGTGCTGGCACTTCCGTGAGCCTGAGAGGGAGTGCCTCCTTATGTTTTGCATCCTAGGTTCCTCAATTGACTTGCTCTATTCCCAGCCCTGATGAGTAGCTTTCCATTGTATGGATATATCAGAATTTGTTTATGCAAATGTTGATGGACATTTGGGTTGTTTCCTATGTTTGGGTTATCTATTACAAATAAAGCTACTATGAACATTCATGAATAAGTTTTTGTATGAACATAAGTCAAGTGAGGAGCCTAGGATGCAAAATATAAGGAGGCACTCCCTCTCAGGATCATGGAAGTGCCAGCACTGCCTTTGCACGACTCTTAGAGTGAGTGCCTCTTTCCTTCTGTGTCCTAGGTACCTCACTTGCCTCACCCTAGTCCTGGCCCTTCTATTCAGCAGTAAAGGGAAGGAACTATTGATACTATTGATGCATGCTACAAGGATGAATTTCAAAATGATTATGCTGAATGAAAGAAGTCAGACAAAAAGAGCACATACCATGTGATTCCATTTCTATATAATCCTAGAAAATGAATCAATCTATAGTGACAGACAGCAAGTTGGTGGTTCCCTGGGGGAGGGAGTGTGGGTGGGAGGAACGGCAAAAAGGAACAAAGAAACTTTTGGTGATGATGGATAAGTTCATCGTCTTGATTATGATGATGATTTCATGGGTTTACACGTGTGCCAAAAGTTATCAAATTGTATACTTTAAATGTGTCAATTGTACCTCAATAAAGCTGTTTTTTAAAAAGTGCCCTCTGGTTCTGTGATGAGAATGAGAGTCACTGAATGGGTTGAACAAAGCTTGGGACTATATAACACCAGGAATTCAGTGGTGGAAGACGGACTGTGGTTAGAACAAATATGAGAATGTTCTGTCATGAGCCATAACACATATATAATACTAATACAGGGTGTTAATGATCAGATGGGTTGGGGGAGAAATACACCAAATGTAAGATATGGGCTATAGTTAGTAGTAATATTTTAACAATGCTCTTTCATAGCTTGTAAAAAATATTTCACAACAATGCAAGGTGTTGATGGAGGGGGAGGGGAGTGATATATAGGAGCCCTGTGTGATGTTATGCATGTTTGTTTTGTAAGTTCACAACTTTTACTATATATTTATTGTTTATGTATGTTCATGTACGAATGATATCCTTCAATTTTTTTTTTTTTAAAATAACCTCTGGGGGGAAAAAAAAGTAACCTCTGAGGCAGGTTAAAGTATTGAGATACTGAGATACTGAATTGTGTTCTTTCACTGTATATTCCCCTCCCTTTTTCCAAGCAGGTAACCAGGACTTCATTTTCCTTCACCCCATGGGAGGTTTATATTTAAAGAAACTGCTCGAAGATACAGCTTCCTAGAAAGTCTGCTCTTAAGAGACTGGAGGGTAGAGTAAAAGGTGGCTAGGAGAAAGAAGAAACTCCCGTAGGCTTGGAAGGGGACAGGTAGGCAAATTGTAGTACTAACAGGTACCGAGCCCACTTTCCTGCAAGTGCCCTCGAGAGGCAGCAAAACTTCAAAAGGAAAAGATTTCACGTGAGCATAGTGCCCACGCTTGGCACAGAAACAGCAGAACTGCTGTCCTTAGTGAGCATCATGAGTTTGGAAAATGAGGCTATCCACAGCTACCACAATGATCTAAAGTCAAGAGGACCTTCCTGCATGTATCATACCAACTAAAGCTCCAGGATGCCTGTCTCACCCTAGGAAAGGGTCTGCTCCCTTCTGCTTTAGGAAGGGGGAAGAAAGCCCTGCACCGAAGACCAGCTAGTAGTTCCAGAAACAGTATGATTAATCAAAGCCATATGCGGGCAGCTTTGGCAAGAAACATGGCTATATACCTGGCCGGAATACTTCTATGTTTAGTTTTCCAAGTCAGATCTGGGTCAAGCTACGAACATGGGGATTTGGTATCATTTTGCCTATTCATATCAAGTGCATAATTTCTCCATCTGAAGTAATAGGTTTCTCGGGTAACAACTGTGCTTGAACCTTTGTTGCAATTCTGAAATATTAGGGATGAAATGTCAAATTTCAAACTCTTGGATGTGAAATTAAAGGGAGGAGTGAAGATGAGGAATTACTAAACCAGGATGGGGCCAAAACTATCAATGAATGCAGTCAATGTACATTTTGAAAACAAAAAATATCACACACAGGACATGACCCTGCCTTCTGCTTCAACCCACCGTGCAGCTAAAGCCACAAGCTGACTCAGGATCTGTTCTGGCCTGCTCCTTAATGCTTTTCCCACATATTTCTGGGTGTTTTCATCCTCAGCACCATTAACTTAATGAGCAAGGAGCGGCTTCTGGAGGCCTTCAGCCTGGGCTACATGGCCCGGTCCAGTTTACCAGAGCACTTGCATTGGCACTGGGGACACAAGCCCAGCTACTAAGAAAGTAGAACTTTGCTCTCCCTTTGTCATTGTCTTCAACTCCACCTCACTCTCTCCATTTCAACCAAACTAGACTCCTTGCTGTCCTTCAAACACATTACATATAATTCTTCCTCAGGACCTTTCCATTTACTGTTCAGGTATTTAATTCAGTAATGTAAGAATCTTCAAAGGGTTGTGGAAAGAGAATTGGAATACCATACTTCCCATTTTTTCACATTTTAACATTTCTGAAATCTGGATACAAGCAAATAGTGAGTCATAGGTTATTTGGCAATGTTTTTTCTTTCTTAGAGGCATATAAAGTAAGGGTGCATCTTAGGGTCAGTGGTTTCTTAAATTCAATGAAATATAGTAATAAGAGCATTCATTTAGAAGCAATTATCAAGTGTCAGGCAAAGCAATAAGCATTTTCACATGCATAATTTCACATTTCCCACTAATCACCCATTTTACAGATAAGAGTTCAAATAGTTCTCCAGGCTTGGGAACCACTGAGTATAAAATACCAAGCTGGGTTAGAATATGATTCCAAAGACTGTGTCCCCACTGAGTACTACAACTGCTGAAAATCAAAAGACTTCAAATTTATTCTTGGCTCTACCACTTACACCACGTGGGATTTGATCAAGCTTCTTACCCTCCTTGGGTCTCAGTTTCCAAATATGGAAAGCTAGGGAGCTGGATTAGATGTTCTCTAAGGCAGTAGTTCCCAAAAGCTAATCCATGGACCAATTGCTTTAGAATCCCCTGGGAAGGTTTATAACTACAGGTTCATGGGCTCCATCCCTAGAGAAGTTGAGCCCAAAAACCTGAATATTTTTAAAGCTCCTGAATTAGTCAGGGTTCTCCAGGGATATAGAACCAACAGGCTATATCAGGATATATATATATATATATATATGTAAATATGATGAGATTTTTACTATAGGAATTGGTTGACACAACCATGGGGATTGGCAAGTTTGAATTCCACAGGGCAGGCTGCAGGTTGAGAACTCAGATGGAGGTTTCAAAGAATTCCCTAGTTGAAGCTGGTTGGCTGAAGTAGAGCTAGAAAGTCTTCCTTATGACTGCTGAATTCATCACTTCTCCCTTTAAGGCCTTTATCTGAACAGGTGAGACCTCTCATGGCTAAAGATAATCTCCTTTGTTGATTGTAGATGTGATCAGCCATAGATGCAATCAACTGGCTAATTATTTAAATCCACAAAATATCCTCACAGTAACAATCAGGCCAGTGGCTGTTTAACCAAATAATTGGACACCATAACCTAGCCAAGTTGACATGAACTTAACCATTGCAGCTAACCTGGTGATTCTGCTGTGTGCCAGGCTTGGGAACCACTGCTCTCAGATCGGATATGTGATGACTCTCTGGGGACATGCCAGTAGCCAGAGAAGTCCATGTTCACAGTCCCACTGGGCTTTCATTCCTGGCTATAATGCATCTCCATTATGAATGTAATGAGAACCTCTGCTTCTTGGAATATCTAAAGTAAACCAGAAGTGGGTAAAGAGGGTCACATGGGGCAAGTCAAGATATTGCTGCAAATAACTTCCCCACACAGTTGCTGCTCATCCTGGGAATAGCAACCAGACAGTTTTAAGAGGCTGCTGCTGCTGCACCTCCCTTTAGGAACATTTCAGTTGGGTTATACTGCCTGGATTCAGGAATCTTTTTTTATTTTTTTTCCTCACCGAACCCATTCCAGAACTTTCCTTATTTGATAGATGAGAAAAATAAGGTAAAATGATGTAAACTGGAAAGGGGGGGAGGAGAGAGAGCACAAGCAGGAGAGAGAGAAGAGGAGGAAGAAGAAGAAGGAGGAGGAGGAGGAGGAGGAGGAGGAGGAGGAGGAAGGAAAGGGATAGGAAGAGGAGGAAAAGAATGGGAGGGAGGAAGAGAGATCCTACATAGGACACTGCTATTAGGTGACAAGGAGTTCCAAGTCCCTTCCAGAAGGTTCTATGCTCTCCTTATCATGATTACATTTCACCTATTTGAGAATCATCCCAGTCCAACATCAAGTCCTACAAATTCTATGTCCTACATATTTCTTGAGTCCAGTCTTTTCTCTCCTTTTCCACTCCTCTCATGTAAAGCCCCACCTCTGCCACCTTACCTCTTGACTGTTGAGCTGTTGAGCTCAAATGGCTGTTGAGCTC
>PVKH010007054.1:0-20526 GCA_004027955.1 Chaetophractus vellerosus | reverse complement strand
TATAGTTAGTAGTAATACTTTGATGATGCTCTTTCATGATTTGTTAACAAATGTTTCACAACAATGCAGGATGTTTGGGGGGGGGTGTGATATGTGGGAGCCCTGTATGATGTTATGCATGTTGTAAGATCATGATGTTTACTGAAAATAAAAAGTATACAGAAAATAAGATATATTGATAACATTTTTTAACTGGACTGAAAAATAACTCTTAATTGTATACATTATTTTTCTTATTTGTACTGACAATTCTCTACAGAAAAAAAAAGAATTTATTAGGACATATGGCATATAAAAGACATGTCTTAAAAAATTAAATCTCCAAATATTTGTGCATTGTTATATGAAAGAATTCTTTCTTTTTTCTGTTTTAAAAAGTTCTGCATTAAAAAGAAATGTTGAGTTTCCGGTCAACCGAATGGCAGGGTGATGTTCCCCCACAGAATCATTGAACAACTAGCAAAAACTGGCAGAGATATCTTCCTCAGAACTCCAGACACAGTTACAGAGTTTCAGTAGCAGAATGAGGGCTGAATCATGAAAATAGAGCTTTAAAATTGGTGGGAGGTCGTGGCATCCTTGCTGGCCCCCTCTCCACTGCCTTCTCTCTGCCCGGTGTGGAGCCAGCCTATGCTCCCATTGCTGTTCTGGAGGGGGCAGAGTAATCACTTGCACATACCGAGGTTCCTGTATGTTGGTACCAGTCTATCAGGTGGCAGCCTGAAAAGCTGAACCAGGAAATTCCTCTATAGCTCACCCTCCCAGATCTTGCCCTGCAGGCAGAAGCAACCTGAAAACAACTAAAGCAGTATAAGTAAAAATTAACTCAAAGCAGCCTGGGGAAAAGAATTAGTTCCTTTAAGAAATACCATAGCGTACCCAGGAGGTGGGGATGTGTTTCATAAGAAGTAGAAGGGGCATACAAATTTCTGTAGCCAGGGATTTCCTAAGGCCATGAGCAAGCACGGCCGAGGACAAGACTCAGGAGTAGAAAAGACTGAGAGGTCCCTGCATTTCATATCACCTCAGACTTGTCTTCTTTATTGCAGGGCTAAACTCTGAAGGAAAGCACCAGCCAATGCAAAACCAATTTACAAAGACTGTGAATGGTGATTTTTCAATTGTTTTGTTTCTTTTTGTTAGCTACTAGCACTCAAGGAATTCTCTGCCATATCATTATCTGAATATAAACTTAAAGAACAGACATCTCAGGGACTAAACCCCAGAGTTAACACTTTAAAATATTAAAATGCACACTGTGCAACAAAAGATTTCAAGACAAGCAAAGGAAAAGGAAATGATGGCCCATCTAAAGGAACAAGATAAAAATCCAGAAACCATCAATGGATAATATAAGACTTTGGGCATACAAGACAAAGACTTGAAAAAATGATCTTCACCATGCTCAAGGAGATGAAAGAAAACATAAAGAAATACAGAATATCAGGAAAATAATGAGTGAATAATATGAGAAGTCCAATAAAGAGATAGAAATCTTAAAAAATGGAATCAAATATTGGAATTGAAATAAAAAACAATCAAAATGAAAATTTCCCAGAGGGTTTTATCAGCAGATTGGAGCTGGCAGAAGAAAGAAACAGTGAACTCAAAGATGGGGCTATTATATTGATTCAGGATGAGGTGCAGAAAGAAAAAGGAATGATAAAAGGTGAACAGCATCTCAGAGACCCATGGGACACCATCAAGCGTACCAATTTATACATTATGGTGGTTCCAGAAGGAGAAGGAAGAGAAAAAGGGGCAGAAAGAATATTCAAAGAAACAGTGGTAGAAAACTCCACAGACTTAATGAAAGCCCTGAATATGCACAATCAAGAAGGCCAGCAAACCCCCAAGAGGATAAATTCAAATAGAAAGCAACCTTAAATCCTACCACTCTAACACAACTGTTCTAGTATTTTCATATTAGTTTTATCAGTTTATAATGACACAAGCACTGGGTCTGTAAAGAACTCTCCTAGCCCTGAATACTGTGATCTTAAGTATTTTTAGTTTTGCGAATTTCCTAAGTGTAATATGGCTATAAGAGCCAGACGGTCGAGATTTAAATCCCAGCTCTACCTTAACTAGTTGTACAAGTTGAACACAATAATAAACCTTTCTGGGGCCTCAGTTTCTTCACCTGTGAAATGGAAATGGCAACAATACCATCTCCTAAGTGGTTTTAGGGATTCAGGGAGTAAATTATATTAAGCACTCAGTAAATATTAAGAACTATAAAGGTGTTGTATATGATGATGATGATGAAGATTATTTTAAACCACAATTCTTGGATTAAAATGTCAGGATAAATGTTTCCCAAGTGTTTAATATGTACATTTTGTTCTGTGTGAATTTTTTTCTTCAAGTCCATTGGTCATTGATCTACTATAATTTTGTTTTTCTTATTTTAAAATTTGAATTACTTCTTTATACATCATACAGTTAATTGCATACTCATCTTTTGGTACCAGCATTTTCTCATTTTGTTGTCCACCTTTTAATTTTTTATAACATTATTTTACATTTTAAAGAAGTTCCGTATTTTTATATATTCCAGAAATTTTTAAAAATGGTATCTCCCCTTTACTTCAAAGCTATGGAACTTATTCCTTAACAGGTGACGCACATTATATTCTATTTCTTTTGGCTTTCCTAAATCTTTGGTGGGTTAATTTGCTTAGCTGAGGCTGGGTTTTGCTAAAGTTTTAGACTTGGGCATGATGGAGAATAAAACAGAACCCCCCCCCCCCCCCCCATTTAGGTTTCATGGAAATATCAGGAACAGTCCCAGGGATGTTACAGAGACTTCATTTGAAACAATGAGGTCTTATGAGGACAAAGTGTTGTCTTCTGTAATCAGGTGCATTTGGCCTAAGGCCTTGCTGCACCGAAAAGCACCTGCATGTAAAACCAGATAGAGCTGGGTTCAAATCCTTACTCTGTTACTTACAAGCTGTGTGATTGGAAGCATATCACTTAACCATCTGTGAACCTCATTTTGTTTTACTGAAGATTAAGTGTACATGAAAATGCTTAGCATAGAGCAGCCAAAAATCAAACTCAACTTTTAAGATCTTTATTTTAGTACAATATTCAAGATTATCTCATTTTCTTAGTGAGTCAGAAAGGGAATGCTTCTATATTAAACTTTTCCTTGTTAATCACATTTGGCTAGATGTATCAGAAACTAGTCCATAAAAGAAGACTAGAATGTGCCTGCTGTCTAAGAGGACAAAGGGGTGGCTTTCATCCTCTTTGACTCCTTATATTGGGCTTTCATATGCAGTCATTCCTTAAAACAAACCTAGGAGGTAGAGAAGTTTACTCTTCCCTTCTCTTGGAAAAGAAAACTGGGGCCCAGAAAGGTTTAGTGACTTGCCCAGTGTCACACAGCAGAGTCCCAGACAAAACAAGAGCAGACTCCCAGTCCCATGCATTTTCCCTCTGGGTATGCGATTGGTTGAACTGGGTGAACTCTGGTCCTCCAAACCACTATAACATAGTTATTAAGATTCTGGGCTCTGGAGTCCAAAAGACCTAGCTAGGTTCAAATCCCAGCTCCACTACTTACAAGCTGTGTGACCTTGTACCAGTCAGTTAACCTCTCCAAGCCTCACTTTCTCATCTGCAATATGGACCATTTTACGGAACCTGTTGGGTTTCAGGGGAGAGTAAAAGAAATGGTTCATATAAAGTACTTAGCACGGTATCTGGCAGGTGGTAAGTCTCCAGTGCTAGTCAGCTAAAAATGGAAAAACCGAACAATGCCTAGAAATATTTAGGTTTAGAGGTCTGAACTCAGATTTAAGATAGGGCATCAAAATGCTTGACCCACTAACTAGTACATAATATCATAAAAGCTTCTGGAATGTTTCCCAATGCTGTGTCATTTAGCCCTCTTTGGTGTCATGCATACAAATTCTGTGGGCGGATGCCACTTTCCTTATCTGTTCCAGGTAGAAACAGCATCATTGGATATAACATGAGAGATGATGGTAATTTCCTGGAGACCTGTCAGATTGTTTAGTGCCGGCACCCCTGACCCGCAATTGGAAAAGACTAGAACTTGGTGCTATTGTAGTATTTAATTACACATTTAGTAACTGTAGTATACCGATCCCCTCCAACTACTCACAAGGGTGCTTTTGCCTCCCTTGCCTCAGTGTTTCTGAACTGCTTTTCTCACAGAACCTCTCACATTGGGTTATAATTACCTGCAGCCCAGATGTGACTGGCCTCCTGGGAGCTCTCAAATACCTTGAGCTCAGACTCATCACATTTCCCAACAAAGCGAGCCAAGTGCAGCAGTAAAGGCTGTGAAGGAGACTTTGCTGAGGACTTCCAGGGAAGGCAGTGCAGAGGGTTGTATCCCACTCTACTCAGAAAAGTTTATCAACACCTCTGCTTTTAAAAACTCAGTTTACTTACCAAAGCGCTCTCCCTGGGTGCTAGCAGCCCTGTCTCCTATAATTTCTTCCCCATAGACTACCCATTTCTTTCTGGTGTTCCAATAAATTTGGCCCTAGACTTTGCCTTGAATGTGCCACAAAAACCCGAGAGTTAGCTGGTCCCAAACCCCTTAAAAAGCATTTTGAGCACCACAACTATTCTCCCCCATCCTTGAGGCCTCTGGCCTCAAAGCCCCATCCTTGAGCATCTCATCAAAGAATCCACCCAAAAGTCCAGAGTCCTTCCTAAGGGCATGTGTGCAGAGACTATTAAGAAAATATTTTCTCAGTAAGGACTCTCTTGATCTTTATGTTACTTCAAGCTTACTTGACTGTGAGATCTTTAATAATAGCTGACATTTGTCCTATGCTCACTATGCCAAGCACTGCTCTAAGTGCTAGACTTGTAGTATGTCATCATATCATATCATATCATATCATATCATATCATATCATATCATATCATATCATATATATTATATCATATAGTTCTCATGACAAACCTTTACAATTAAGGACCATTATTACCTTGGTTTTGCAGATGAAAACTCGGTTTATAATGACACACGCATAGTAAAGCTGCTCATCCACGAAGATGCAGCAAGTGACTCAGAATCCCTCATTCTTAAGTCACGGCCGCGAGCACAGAGGCTGGGCTGCTCTCCAGCTGAGTCCCCAGCCCCTGGTACAACGTAGCCCCTCCCAGTAAAGGTGTGTCGGCTGTTGGCTGAGGAGCCAAATTTAGTTGGTCTTATCTGCTTTCTCTTATCTCAGAACACCCATTTCCCTCCTTCCATTTCATCATTCAATTTAACAATAAGCAAAAATACCTATACAGCACTGTGTGGCATGTACCAGGCACTGTGCAGGGCAGTGGAGAAATGGGGACCTTACCACAGTCTCTGAGCTTGTGTGTACAGGTCATTGCTGGCAAGAAAGACACCTCGGCCAATAAAGTATAACATTGAAAGTGCCACATTGGAGACATTAGAATACAGAGGTGGCCCCCTGGGCGAGAGTGTTTAACCCTCCGGCAGGAGAGTCAAGGGAATGGTACTGGGAAGAAGACATAGCTGGGCTGGATTTTGAAAGAAAAAAAAGAGGTTAGAAAAGAAAATGACTATATGTTACAAAACCACAGTATCATTTCCCAGTTGTCCTGCTGAACAATAAAATTGAAGGAAACAGGGTGACCTGTCAGAAGATGAGGCTCAGGAAGTTCTGGCTTGGAGCAGCCTTGATTCCCAGCCAGAGGCCTGACAGCACCCCCCTCCCCACCCCCCTCAGGGAGACCTGGAGTCAGGGAAGGACCTGAGCTAAGAGCAGCTGAGTCCACCTCTGCTCTGAGGACACTGTGAAGGATGGACGGGAAGGTGGTGACAGACAGTCAGGGCTGGCTGGCTCATTAGGAGCTCCCAGGAGGGTCCATAAGAGGATGAAACCACGCTTTGAACTCAGGAGGGACAAACAAGTGTTTTAGGATATCTTAATGAGAGGTAGAATTTTGACATCATACATTCCATACACTCTTTTTGTTTTGGTGATAGTGGTTTTTTGTTTGTTTCTTAATCTCATTGATACAGATCTTCTTGTCTTCCTTGTTTAACTCTCTAAATTGCCTTGGCTTGGAGAAAGATTCTCTGATTTATCAAATAGCAGAATCCACATTACTCTCTGGGTGTTATTTCCTAAAGTCCAGTTGGAAGAAGCCAAGATTGCCTTCTTTTATGGCCCATCAGTAATTTATTTCCACTTATCTTTTTCTGGCTTCTAAAAGAGGCAGAGTTCAGGATCTCTGACCCCAGATTCACAATTCTGTGCTGAGAATTTAGAAATGGAGCTTGATAAAGTGTGGCATAGTTCAGTAGCTTTCCAGCAGGACTGTCTTCCTTGGGCCATGTTCTCTGTCCTACTAATTATCTTCCACAAGGGCAGGAATATATCAACTGACCAATGGGGAGCCTTAGCAACATGCAACCTCTAGGAGGGGATAGTGTCACTTTCTTCAAGTTCTGGTCCTATAATAGTTTATACTATAATGAATGTCTGTTAACACCATACCAGTGGGAGGATGGGCAATTATATCCCCAGCACCCACCCTACCCACTTATTGGTTGGCAACATAATAAATGTTTGCTAAATTTGTGAATGAATGAATGAAAGAAATGGAGAAGAGGAGTGAGACAACTTGACCTGGCTAAATAAACTTGAAGTTGCTCCAACTGTGTCCCTTCAGACTGATCTTTTGACACTGCGGAAACAGAGACAGTTAAGCCATCTCATTATCTAGTCTTCTTAGAGTGAGGTCCAGATATCAGAATCACAAGCTCAAGCTCCAGAATCTGGCACCTGGTAATGAGAAAGTAAATCCCTGAAACTGAAGCTATTAAAACTCAACATATGCAGATTGAGACTAGCAAAGTACCCTATCTACAAATTTGAGTCCTTTCTTTGCCTCCAGCCTCTCCCTAGTACAAACTTCTGGAATTATCGTTTTAAAATAAAAAGCTGATTGCAACTCTGCCCTGCTGGAAACAGTTCTCCCCTTACCTATCCAACTAATATTTACTGAGAGTCCACATTGTGCCATGCCTGTGCTAGGAGTTTACCTTACCTTGTTTTATCCTAACCACAGCCCTGTGAGGTAGATGTCTCATTGATATGGTCACTGAGACTCACATAGTTAAAGTAACTTATCCTCAGGCAATAGTCAATAATTAATGGAACTCAGATTCAAAGCCAGGTTTGACACAGTCCAAACCCCCAAACCCCCAGATTATTTCTAATTATATTATACTGCTGGAAATCCTTTCCATTACACCACGCCTTCCAGAAGCCTTTGTGGGACTACAGGTCCTTTATGAGACCTGGTTCCAGCCCATATTTCCAGCCTCATCTTCTACTCCATGCATACCCCTCTCTCCCTGGGCTCCGGCCACAAGCAGCCACAAAACAGTTCAAGAGTGAGCCCTCTTGAACAGGTCACAGAACTGTTGTAGTACTGTCCCTTTCTCCACTTGGAAAACTCCTATTCATCCTTCAATATCCAGCCCAAATATCCCCTCCCTATGAAGGTTTCTCTGATCACTCTCCCCCAAGAAGGCAATTAGCAGCCCCCTCCCCAGGGCTCCCACTGCCCTTTGTACCTACCTCCATCACACAAAATCCAAGCAGCTCCTTGGGGTCATAATTCCCCATTTAAACAGCCATTGCAGGTAGAGTCTGTGTGCTGCCAAACCTCTAGCCTCCATAATAGCTAGGCAAATGCCTCCCCCTCTCTGTGGAAAACACTCATATAGAGTGTTTCCTACAATGAAATCTGGTGATTGTTTTAAGATGAAATCCTTCCCAAATAGAACTGACTCTCAGGTGAGCTGCAGTTCTATTTTCAGTGCAGTACCTGGTGACTTTTCTGGTTTTGCACAGGGCTCCACATTCATCTTTTATTTATTTTTTTTATTATGACTAAGTGGAATCTATGAAATGTATGGGCTGGTGGAACCTTGACATTAAATTAGCCTCACACTGTCCCTGTTCCTCCCACTCCTGTTCTATGAATAGCAGACCATGCAGAGAGCAGGACAAATGAATCAAGAGTGACATCTCACCAGGGAGGCTGAGGCTCAAGATTGTGGAGTAACTGCTGAGGGGTTGTGGTCCACACCCAAGTCACTGCATCATTCATTTTCTGCTGATCTTGTTCTTTTGGCTAGAATACTTTATTGCTACCTGCCCACCTGACTGAGCTGACCATGAAACTAATAACTATGACTATTAATATGATAATAAAAAGCTATCATTAGTTGTTTATTATTTGCCAGGCAACTTTCATAGCTTTGTCATGTTATCTTCACCACAATCTTGCAAATGTAATGGCTTCATGGTTAAAAACAGATTCTGGGGTCAAACAGATGTGGGTTTAAATTCTGACTCTGCCACTTCCTACCTGTGTGACCCTGAGCAAATCACTCGACCTCTCTGAGCCACATAATCCTCATGTTGTAAGATGAGGGTAATAACTATAAGCTTCCTCGAGTTGTTGTGAGATCTACAGTCATCAGAGCATGGAAGAAGCCAGTAAATGTTAACTATCTTACTGACCCTATTATATAGGATGAGGAAACTGGCTCAGACAGGTGAGTGTGAGTAGCATGCCCATGGCTTCACAGCTGGGAATGGTAAAGCTGGGATTTGAGCCCAGGTCTGTCAGTCTCCAAAGCCTAGGCTCTTTCTAATGCAGTATAGCAGTGTTGCACAGGCTCCCAAGTTCAAATCCTGGCTCTGCTACTCACTAAGATTTGTGATCTCAGATCTCTGTGCCCCAGTCTCCCCATTTGTAAAGTGGATTTGATAGATTTGTTGTGACAATTAAATGTGTTGCTATATGCAAAGGTCTTAGAATATTGCCTGGCATATTTTCCAAACATTGGGTCTGGCTGGGTTCTTTTTGCAGTAGTCAGAGTGAGTATTGGTGATGGTTTGGGCTGAGGACAGTTTTCTTCCTGCTTTTCTAAGATATTTCTCAGGTTCCTAAATCTGCTCCAGGATAAGTGTTCCCAATTTTAACTTCTAGTGACACTGTTTTAAAAACTGCTCCCTCTATTAATCATGCTCCAGTTGCTTCATTTTCTAGAGCAGGGTTTCTTTAGATCAGCACTATTGACATTTTGGACCAGAAAATTCCTTGTTGTGGGGTGAGGGTGCTGTCCTGTGCATTGAAGGATGTTTAGCAGAACCCCAAATTCTACCCACTAGCTCCAGTAGCACCCTTTCCCCAATGTGACAAACGAAAATGTCTTCTGGAATTACCAGATGTCCCATGGGGGTCAAAACTGTCCCAGGTTCAGAACTGTTGCTCTGGAGAGTGGCCCCCCAAATGGACAAAATTCTCTGAATCTAGTCTGGGAGCTAGATGTGCAACATTGAACATCTTTTAATAGAAGATTACAGCTCTTCTGTTATCTCATTTAACCTGATGAATGCTAAGTCCCCAAATCTCTTCCACATGTACTGCTGCCTATACAGATGGGTTTTTGACCTTAAGTGCATTTCTTCCCCTGAGAAATCTCAAAATGTTAGAGACTGCTCAACTGCAGGGTAAACAATCACCAGGGTAATCCTCTCTGGAAACCATCTTCCTCCAAACTCAGAAAGAGGCCACCATCTCCTATTCTTCCATCTCTTCCCATGTTCAAGGCCTGGTTCCAATGTCATAGCCTTTAGGAAGTTCTCCTGGATCCACCATTAAAACTCTTTTCTCCTATTCTGTGTCCACTGTGTTTTGTTTGCATCCTATAGGCTGTTTCTCCCAAAAGATTGTTCACTCCTTGAGTACAAGGGCTCACTTATGAAAACATAACAGTTCCATCAACCTGCTTAGTGCAAAATCTTTCCCAATGAATATTCTTTGAATGGAATTATGCTCTTACCCTGCTCATAAATGCTTCACTATCTTCCTGTGTCCTAGCACTCAACAATTCTTGCCTTTCAAAGCCTTCCACACACTGTTTCCACGTACTCAACCAACTAATCCCCAGCATACTTCCTCCAATATGGTCAGCCCACTCTTCTTCCCTCCCAGGAACAGATCTGCCTTGATAGCCCACCAACAGCTGCTTTCCTAACCTGAAATGCCTACCACCTCTTCAAATCCTAACCATCTTCCCAAGCCTAGCTCAGCTCATATTTAGCTGTTCCAAATCCATTCTGGAATGAGACAGGAGATTAAGTATAAACCTTTATATCACAGTAGAGTTTTTCCTTTGCCCTCCAAGGCAAAATATTGGAATGATTGGTATAGGCTATCCATCCAACCAAATAGGCCTGAGTTCAAATCCCATCTCTGTCAATTTAATAACACTGTGACTTGGGGAAATTATTTCGCCTTATCACCTCAATTTCCTCATGTGTAGAATGAGTATTATATAAGTGCCTACAGCATAGGGTAGTTGAGAAGTAAATGAAATGATGCATGCAAAGTGCTTAGCTTAGAACACAGCACATTAGAAACATCAAGTATCATTAGCTCTTCCCTGACCAGTCCACTTCCTCTGACCTCCCTTCTGAATTCCTATGGCCCATAGACCATGTGCTGCATATTGTATTCCTCCATTATGTATTGACTTACATTCTTCATTTAAAGGTGTTTAGGACTTGTTTGCATCTTTCCTAGTCAATGCTCTGGAGCCAGGGATTCATTCATTCAACAAATATTTATTGTGCTATGAGCAGTGAGCTAGACACTGTGGTTAGGAAGTTCACAGCTACCTCAGGCATGGACCCTGACCTCAAGGCTACAGTTTACTGAAGAAGATAAGATGTGTACAATAAAGAGCTGTAACTTAGGTAGAGAATGATCAGTGTCATTGGAAAGGTATAAGAGCCCAAAGGCAAGAAGAATTTCTTTTGCCCAGGGTGATCAAGAAAGACTCAGGGGAAAACTGGGTATAACAGAGATGGAGTAAAGGAAATGGCAGGAGAAGTCTTTATGGGAAGATGCAACCACTTGGGCAAAAGCTCAGAGGAGGAAAAATGAAGAAACTTGTGTGGGAAAGTGAATAGTTCAGTATGACTTTAACTTGGAGTATGTGAAAGGCAGCAGTGGGAGATAAGGTAGGAAGGTAGGAAGGGGCCTTGCATACAAGACAAAAGAAGTTATACTTCATTCTGCAGGGACCAGGGAGCAACTGAAGGCTTGAACAAAGGAACGGCTTGCTCATCTGGAAAATAAATCCATAAGGATGCAGGAAGATCACTTATGAGCCCACATAATAATCCAGGCATGAGATTAGGGTAGCAGCTGTGAGAATGGAAGAAAGTGGTGGATGTGGGCAAGACCCTGTGAATGAGGTGAGGACACAAATTACTGTGTGGTCTTCACTTTGCCCTACAGTCTATTCTTATAACAACCAGAGGAACCCTTTCAACCATATGTCACTTCTCTGATCAAAACCTTCAAATGGCTTCTTATCACATTTAGAAATAAATTTCAAGCACCTCTCCATACCTTACAGCACAGACTGGCCAGTGTCTACCTCTCTGGCCTTGTCTCTTTACTTCCAAACCATCACTTGATGTGTTCAAGCTACTGACCTCCTTGATTTTCCTCAAGCATGCTCCCAACCTCTGGGTCTTTTCATCTGCTCTTCCCTCTGCCTGCTACATGCTTTCCCCCAATGACCACATGCCTTAATACCTCATCTCACTCTGGTCTCAGTGCAAATGTACCTCCTCAAAGAGAACATCTCTAATGAAAATAAGCAGCATTGCCACCTCATCATTTTCCTTCTGTCACTAAATGAAATTATACTACGTATTGATTTGTTTACTGCTGATCTCCCCCACTAGCATGTAAGTTCCCTCAGTTTTGGTCCCTGCCATATCCTCAGAATGAATGAATGAATCCCTGGGAGGTCAAGAGGATACCAGCATTTCCAAACCTTGTAAATGAGAGGCCAGTGGAAGTGCAATCAATCAAGATGGGAAACACAGGAGAAGAAAGAATTGTGAAAAGGAAGATGAGGTCAGTTTCCAACATTTACATTTAAAACACTAGCCAGACACCCCAGGGGATAATTTTATTGGGTAGCTGGAAAAAGGAATGGAATCCAGGAGGGTATTAGGATTCAAGAATCAACCACAGAGAGGCTGATTACTCACTCATGAGACTGGATGGCCAAGAGAAGGGCAGAGGACCAAAGACATATCAATGTGGTGCATCCAAAATGAGTAAACAGGCAGAGAAAGAGGAATTTTCAATAGCTACTCATTGCATTTGGGATTAAATGCCCCACAAGACCCTGCATGATCAGGCCCTTGTTCATGGCTCTGATGTCATCTCTCCACCCCACCTGGTTTCCTGCACTCCAGCTACACTGGCCTTCCTTCAGTTTCTTGAATTTGCCAAGCACCTTCTCACCTCAGAACCTTCTCTGTTCCCCTTCCTTTTCCTGAAAGTCACCCCTACAAACTTTGTCACTCCTTGCCCAGCTAAAGCTTATTTATTCTGCAGATCTCAGCTTAAGTATCACTTCCTCAAACTGCCCATCCTTGACCTCCCGTAACCTATTCTTCCTCCTTCATTATATGCTTTTGGTAACTTTGTACATATGAATGTGTGTGTGCTTGTGCATGTGTGTGGTATGTATATATTTAGCAGGTAGCTGGTACATGATTGATACCTGTTCTATTAGACCATGAGCTTCAGGGGCCAGTGGGCCAGTGATTATACCTGTGTTGTTCACCATTCTATTCCCAGAACCTAGCACTGTTGAATGCTGCAGCTGAGTGTGGCTAACTGAAGACCAAGGAAAATCATGGCATCAAATGACCTAGATTATTGTGGCTTTAGGAACCCAATTTAAATAAAGTGATTAGGCAGAGAGGAGAGGTGGTGAGGCCAGAGAGCAAAAGGTGATGGAGAGAATGGGTGGGAGAGAAATATACTCTTTCAAGGGGGTTGGCAGTAAAATTAAGAGGAAAGGGGGAGGCTAGAGGCTGGAATTAGTGGCAGTGTCAAAATAAAAGAGGAATTCTTGAGGTGAAGGAGAATTTCCCATTTTTTGTAAAGCAAGAGCCAAAGGAAGAGACAAAATATGCATAAATAAGTGGGGTATAATTGATGGGGCAAAGCACCTGAAAAGAAAGAGAATGGGATTAGGACTCAAGTAGAGAAGTCAGAGGTGGGAGTGTTGGGAAGAAAACTCAGATGTTCTAGGCAGATGCCTTATACCTTACGTGTATCAGGCCATTTGATCTTCTCTACATATCCTGTTGAGTTGGGTACTTATTATGATCTATGGGTGAGGAAAGTAAAGTTTGAAACATTAAATAAATTGCTCTGGGACACAAAACTTCGACACCCAAGCTAGAATTCAAGCCCAAAGTTGTCAGGTTCCAAAACCCATTTTTTTCCTCATTATACTTCATGAATAAGGGTGGAGGGGAAGAGAACGATTTCTTCCTCTGAGATGAGAAAGATGGAAATGTGGTGGAAGGTAGGAAAGTTGAAAGAGCTCAAGTGAGATTGCCTGTCTCCCACAGCCAAGGAGGAGGCAAAGTCGTCTTTGGAAAGTGGAGTTCAACTCTAGCAGGTTGAATGGTTTAAAAGCGATACCACAGAAAGTGGATGAGGGTGCCAGTTAAAAGGGATTAGAGGAGGGGCCAAACAGCAGAGAAGTGTCCAGTTGAATTTGTAACAGACCCAAACAGTCTGAATTCTTGGACTTCCCCAGCAATACACAGGAGTGGGGGAAATAGGGAGGGTTGTCCAGGGCTAGAAATTGGCAAAGTGTTGGGGTGAAGTAAAAAGACAAGAAGGCAAGATAAGGAAGGAGCATCTTTGCAATGACTGACTATGGGGTCAGGGCTGGGCTGATACTGGAGACATCAAGGACAGGAAGGATATTTAATTGTGAAAACTGAGGATTTGAGGCCAGAGCATTGGAAGTGTCTTCAGTCCAAGGGTAGGGACTCTAAAGAGACAACAGGAGCTGGAGACAACAAGGCTGGGAGCCTGGTGCTAAAAGTCTTGAGGAAAGAAGAGACCTGTTCAGAAATCAGTAAATCACAGCATGGAGGGTATATTAAATGAATGAAATGGACTTCAGAAGAGGAAAGGCTGTGTGGGACAACAGTAGAATTATGGTCTTCAAGTCATAGAGAAAGGTGTGTGTTTATTTTTCCTCCAAGAAGAAAGAGAACAGAGAGAGGCAGAGTATGTGTGACCTCAATGGAGAACTCTGTGAAGGAGCAATGTCTTGATGGGGTAGTCAGATCGCCTTGAGTATGTGGCAGCGATGCTTGAGAAGACCCAAGGGAGTGTGTTCCCAGTGAAAAAGCAGCAGCTCTGTGGGGCCCAGAAGGAAGGTCAAGGCTGAATACGCAGAGTAGTGGGACTATAGAGGAAGAGAGGAATGGCAATATCTCAGGTTGTGCGTAGGATGGTGAGGTTCAGTAACAGGAATTAATTCACTCCAAAAATAATTGCTGAAGACTGACGGCACTACCGGAGGACTACAGGTAAGTCACAGTTCATGCCCTTAAGGCACGCCCTTTAACAGATAAAATAGATTCCTGGTTTAGTGGTTAGAGTGCAGTCACAAAGGCTTGGGTTCAAATCACCTCTTTGCCACTTGCTCTCTGTGGGAAAAGAGGTGAGTTAATTAAACTCTATAAGCCTCAATAGTCACATCATAAAATGGGGATAATAATAGGACCCGCGTCATAGACTTGACATAAAGATTAAAAGAGATAATACGTGAAGAAAACTTAGCACAGTGCCTCAACACAGTAAGTTCCCATTAATGTTAGTAATTACTTTTAATTAGAATACAGAAGAATTGCCTAAATACAGGTTGTACAGAGCACATTTATTATTAGAAGAAGTCAGGAGAATATTCTTATCATATTAAGGTGAGGAAGTTTTTCAAAGCAATGCATAAAACTCAAGAGTTACAGAACAAATGATGGCCATATTACTGATATAAAAATGTGAAACTTAAAAAAAATGTGGAATTTCTACATGACAAGAGATATTATAAAGTTAACAGACAAGTTAAAATTTTGGAAAAATGTTTTCACCCTCTATAATAGACAAAAGTTAATATGTATACTATTTTGAACCATTACAAATGAGAAGAAAGGAAATGAACACTCCAGTAAGAAAATGGGCAATGGCTGTATATATGTATACATACATAGATATAATACTTCATAGATGAAGGAAAACAAGTAAATATGAGTAAATATGAAAAAGTATTCAACCTCAACAACAATTGAAGACAGGCAAGTTTTTGACCAATTAGATAACAAAGATTAGATAACAAAGATTAAATACAGTGGGAATGGCCAGTTGTAGCCATGGAGAGTCAGGCATTCTTATACACTGTTGGTGGGAGTGTAATGGGCACTGCTTTTTTAGAAGACAATCAAGAAGTAGCTCCCAAAATACAAAATGGGCAGCCATATAATCTAACAACGCTGCTTCTAGGAATCTACCCCAGAGAAATAGCTACTCGAATGTATAAGGGAATTTACTCCAGCATTGTTTTTAACTTAAAAGAAAATAGAAGCAAACTAAATGACCACCAAGAAACTGATTTTTTTGGGGCCGGCTCGATAGCCCAGTGGATAGGGCGCCGGCATACCACATGGGAGGCCCCAGGTTCGGTTCCCGGGGACCTCTCTTAGCAGGCAGACCGCCTTGAGAATGGCAAGCCGCCATGGGCAGGCCAGAGCCGCCGTGGGCAGGGCAAAAAGCTGCCACGGACAGGGCAAAAGCCGCCACGGGCAGGGCAGGTCGCCTGCGAATGGAGCGCAGCCAGCCACCCGCGAACTGAAGCAAGAGCCGGCCGTGAATAGAGGCAGAAGCCGCCCACAAGCGGGGAAAGCCGTGCCTGTGCGGTGACCAAGTCTCGGCGCGTCGCCGCAACGCGGGGGAAGGGGAGATATGTAAAAAAATAAAAAAATCTTTAAAAAAAAAAAAAAAAAAGAAACTGATTTTTTAAATGACTGTACAAATACACAATGGATTAGTAATCAGCCATTGAAAATCCAGGCTGCTTTCTTTTTACTAATGCAAAAAGAAAAATGAGAGAAACTGAAAAATAAAAGTCACTGAACAGAATTATAGTATGATCTGTGTTTTTATGTTCTGAAAGTATACATTTATCCTATTTTTTTATTTAAAAGGAAAGATTTAGTGATGCATGTTACAAATGCAGAGAAAAGACTCCGTGTTTTTGATGGTCACCTCTAGTCATGAGAATGGGAAGGGAGGATTTCACTGTTTACTTTTACTCTGTGCTGTTTGCTCATGGTTTTCTAGGAGCTCTTTCTGATTTTTGTAATAAAAGAAACAAATATGGGGAAATGTGGAAGAAAATCAAAGTTTTGGGGGAGTCCAGAAAAGTAGTAACAGCCCGAAAGCATCACACTGGAAGTGACATAGGAAAAGGTGTTGCAAGGAGAAAAGGAATTTGTTAAGTGGAGAAGCTGATGGAAGGCATCCCAAGACTATGGGAGATGGGCACTTGGGAGGTAAGTTTGGGACAGCTGTCAGTGGTCAAGCGAGGGAGTGGAGGGCTGCCAAGGCAGAAGAGGTACCGAGTTGATGAAATCATCAACTCCCCCAAGTTACAAGTGGAATGTTGACTTAAAGAACTACGTTCATTCACCCAAAAATATTTATCGAGCACCTGCTATGGGCTGATGATACCATCATAAATACAATTCATATAAATCCTCTTCATTTGAGGTTGCTTTCAGTCTATTGGGAGTGGCAGACAAAAAATAAAATGAAATAAAATAATTGGCACTTGCTTTGAAGAAAATAATCAGGGTGCAGAAATGGGTACCATGGGGAGGTTGGGTCTAGGAAGGCACCCAGAGGCAGTTATGTTTAAGCTGAAACCTGAAGGACGGCAAAGAACTAGCTTAATGAAGGAGCTGGAGTGAAAGGCAAAGACTTTCTAGGAAGAGAGAATAGCATATGCAAACACTGAGGAGAGAAAAGGATCGTTCAGAATAGAAGGAAAGCCAGGGTGACTACATTCCAAAATAACACCATGACTTCGCCTTTATGATTTCCCTTTATAGCACCCAGCCCTGCTGAGGACTCTGCAGGCCCTGCTGTTAACACCTGTTAACTAAGTGGCTTTTTGTATTAAACGACATTCAAAAATGTTATTATGTACTAAATCTTGTACTCTGAGCCTCATGTATCATTAGGAACTTCTATGTGTGTGTGTACCTGCAAGGGAGAGCATCTTGGAGTACAATGTAGGCATGTTTTCTGTCTTAAAAAATTAAACACAGAAATCAGTGTGCCCTGAAACCATTGCCGTTTTGAAACGAAATACCATAAGTTTCATGGTACAAGTCTAATGTTACTAAAAGTCAGACTGAAATGCAAAGAACTGTAGGAGGGAAAGGTCAAGCCTGAGCATTGCTGGAGTGCTGCTTCTGCTCAACTTTTGGCCATTATTTGAATAGAAAGAGTATAATGGCTAATGTGTAAATATCCCCAGGATTCAATTAAACCTGGTTGACTTTACGGGAGCCAGAGATGAGGCAGAAACAGTACCTGTCCTGAGAGAGCTTACAGTTAGTGGAGAGGACTGACACATGGAACAATCCATACAGAACAATCAATGCCAGACAAGCATGAGGGAGCAGTGGACTCAGCAAGGGGGGGAACAGCGGCCCTCTTACAAGAAAGAGGAGACATTTTGGGGGCTGAGCCTTAAAAACATGAGCAAGAGGTTGTCCAGAGAAGATGGCATTCCAGGTAGAAGGAATGGCATGAATAAAGACAGCAGAATTGAAGATCCACAATGTTTTCAGGAAATACCTGGCAGGCAAGAGTGGTCAGAAGGTCAGGGAGTGGCTGTGAGGCAGCAGAAAGCTAGGCAGAGAGTCAAGGAGGGGAGGACCCTGAATGGCCTACTAAGAACTTCGGAATTTCTCCTGTAGGTGTGTGGGGAGAAGCTTCCCTCAAAGGCTTTTAAGGAAGAGAGATGATGAGAGCAGTGTTCAGGAAGATCACTGCCTACTGTGTAGGAGACGGACAGAGGGGCAAGTCTGGGGGCAAGCAGACCAGATAGGATTCCTGTCTCCTCCCCCATTCCACCCTCACCTCCTCACCCCTGCCCTTGCCTGGCTTCTCTACACTCGGCGGTTTAAATGGGACATGGAGGAAAAAAAAGTCATCCTTGCTCCTCCTCCACCGCAGGCAGACCCCTTTGCTCCAGGGATGACAGAGGTCATGGTGGTCAGGACATGTCCTCCTGGCCCTGCTCACATCCCTGCACCCCTGCCTAAGAGATGCCTGGTGGCCCCTAGCAGGCTCTGACAGAGCTGAGCCCTGGCTTCAGACTCCTTCCTAGAGGAAGCAAAAAGGAGGCTTCGCCTTTACGTGCCCAGGAGAGAATCCAGCTTGGCGCTGGGCTGTTTCCTAAACCGAGCTTTCCCCATTACTTTATATTTCAATTAGGGAAAGCCTCTGTCATTTAGGAACTATTTTTCTGGCTGCAGATCAACAGTGGCAAACATGGACCCTGGGAACTGGCCCAGAGTCTCAGAATGATTAATATCCTGTGTTGTGAGACGTCAAAAAGCATGGATAGCCAAACCTTTTAGAGAGCCAAGCGGGTGCAGTGTGAAAGCAGTCAAGTCCCTTGAGTCATTACAGAGGAAGAGGCTATCATTACATATACTAAATCAGTGAAATTGAATAAAGGATATGGAAACAAACCTCCTCATGGACCTTCTCTTTCAGAAATGCTCCCAGTTGGTCTCTCCGACCTCCAGTTAGCCTCAGATTTTCTAGCCAATCCCTGGTTTACAGTCTTCTCACTCTGGACCCCATCTCTGGCTTTGCCAATTGCAGCCTGCCTCTCCAGACTGTCACATATCAATTGCTTTGTTTATCTTATTGTCGGCCTGTTTTGGAAACACACTCCTAGACTCCTGCCTGACTCATAGGTTAAGGAGAGTGAGTAATTCTTCTGGAACTCACTTGGAACAGGAGGGAACCCTTCCCATTTGATTTCCGGCCCTAAAAAAAGACAAGATAGTTCACACAGGATGCTAATTAGTTTTCCTATTCAACAGTTAGCATGGCCTAGCCCTGCTTGGAAAACTGCCTTTCGTACTGGAGCGTTTAGAAATTTGAGCACCTCCAGCTTTTCTTTCAGAATTCTAAAACGCCACTAGAATCCCATTTTGCTGTGATTACTACTGCTGCTGTGGTTGTGGCTGTTGTTACGAAGGAAAACCAAATGCTTTCTCTTAACGAGGCATAAAAACTCAGAGAAATGAAAGACCAGATTGACCCTATGAATTTTCTAGCCTGGTTGTCAGTGTAGGTAACATCGCACTGTCCTCTTCCTGCCGTCTGTGGCCTGTCCTTCTAAGCAGTGATATAAACTAGCTGAAGCTCTTTCGCCCCTCAATGGGTGTGGCTCCCTTTGGAAGCAGCACAGCTTGGCGTCCACTTCCTATAGCAGAGATGGTGAGAAAGTGGCTCCATTTTCCTTTGTTTCTAAACCAGCTTCAGAGGGCCAAGCCTTTCACAGGAGGTGGGCATCGAAAAGCTTTGCGCATTGCCAGTAGGAATTATTCCAGCACTGCTGGGGGGGTGGGGGGACACGAAGACACAGTGAAAGTCCAAAGTCACACCTTAGCAGCAGGGTTACGGGGAGTTTTAACTTTCTACTTTATACAGGTCTGTACACATACGTGTGGAAACAGGAGAAAAAACAAACCAAGGAAAGCCTGACCATGTCTACTTGCAAATGGTGCCCCCTCCTAATGGTCCCCCCTCCTTTTTTTTTGTCTCAGTAGCCGTGTGGCTTTGGGCAAGTTAATTAACCTCTCTGTCCTAATCTGCAAAACAAAGATAGTAACACACCCTCTTAGAGGGTTGTTGAGCTTAAAGAGATATATATGCAAGCATTCATAGTAGGTGCACTTGGCAATCACTCAATGAGCACTATTGTTTCTGTTGCTGGTGGTGATATGGCTTCATTACTAATACCCAAAGGCCTTGCCCCTGAAACGTAGCTATTGAGTGGTGCAGAATGCAGCTCTCACCCTTTTGACTGGGAAGGAGGAATATCGTCCTAATTGGAATATCACTCCATCAAGAAGACCCTGAAAGGTAAAGGTAAATCCGCAGGTTTCCTAACGTCCTCTCCAATCCTTTCTCCAGCGTGCAGCTGAAAGGAACACCTATCCCCTCTATACTTCTAAGTCAGATCAGGCCACTCCCCACCTGAATCCCTCTGAAGTCTTCTAAAGCGTTTAGAATGAAGTCAGACGCCTTACCCTCCATCCCAGCCCCACATCATCTGGCCCTGCCTACCTCCTCCCTGGCTCTTCTGCTTTCCCGCCAGCCCATTAGGCTCCTCCTCCAGCTCTGCCTGGATCAGGCTCCTTCCCACCCAGGGCCTTGTGAGGGTGGCTCACCTCCCCACCCTCCCATGCCCAGTGCACCTCACAGGTCTCAGCTTACATGGCTCCTCCTCAGAGAGACCTTCCTGGCTGCTCCATTCATTATTCCCTACACAGCCCC
>PVKH010007053.1:0-20519 GCA_004027955.1 Chaetophractus vellerosus | reverse complement strand
TCACTTCTCCCATCTTGTAAAATATATATAAATAAAATTACTAAAAAAAATCTCTTGATCCCACTTCCCCTCTGCTACCTCCCCATTTCTCTCTTACCATTTAAAACAAAACTCCTGAAAACAGTTGTCCATACTCACTTTCCCCATTCCCTCTCCTCCCATTCTCTCTTGAACCTATTTCAATCAGGCTGTCATTCCCACCATTTCTCAAAATTTGGATACAATTCACGGTCAATATCTCAACACTTACATTATGTGACCCATCAGCATCATGCAATAAACTCTTTCTTCTTTGATACCCTTTCCTACTTGGCTTGAAGTATACCATACTGTCATAATTTTTCTATTACTTGTCATTCTTTCATCGATTTTGGCTGGTTTGTCTCTTCTTCCTGAATTCCACATGACTCAGCCCTTGGTTCTCTTCTCTTTCCTTGCTGTACTCCATTTGATACATAATCTAGTCTCATGGCCTCAAAAACCATGTAGATGCCAAAGACTAGCAAATTTATATATGCGGCCTAGATCTCTTTCCTGATCTCCATATTATACATCCACTGTCTTTGCAACTTCTCCTTTTAGATTAGCTGACAGATATTTCAAACTTAACGCGTTCATACTGTACTCTTCATCGCCTCCCCTTCTCTGCCCCCAAGGCTCCTATATCCATAGTCTTTCTCCATCTTAATAAATTTCAATCCCTTCCTTCCAGTAACACAAGCCAAAAACCATGATCACCTCTGATTCCTAACTCTTCTTTCTCACATACCATATCCAACCTGTCAGCAAATTCTCTTGGCTCTACTTTCTAAATCTATCCAGACAACATCCTACCACCTCCATCGTTATGATACTAATGTTGGCGACCAGTATCTTTCACCTGGCTTATTGCAATAGCCTTATAGCTGATATGACTCTTGCTCTTTTATCTGTCTACAGTCTATTTTCCACACTATTGTGAGAGGGATCATTTTCAAATGGAAGCCAGATCACATCATCTCTCTGCTCAAAATCCCACAATATGCTATCATATCCAGAGCAAAAGCCAAATTTCTTAAAACACCTTTACAAAGATCCCACATCATCTCCACTAGTTTTCCCCTTAGTTGACTGACCTTATGTCCATCTCCTCTACTCTTTTAAGGTATTTCTGCCTTAAGATATTTGTTTGGATATTTCTTCCACCTGAGATGAACCACCATATATCTGCATGGATAACTCCCTTCCCTTCTTGAAATTAGTGCTCAAAATCAAATACTCAATAAGTCCCCCCGATCACCCTTATAAACACTGACAGGTCCCTATCCCAACCTCTCAAACTCCTGTTCCCCTGCTTAAATTTTTTATAGCACTTATCACTTTCTTACATGCTACATAATTTATTGTATTGAATATTGTATCTCACTAGAATATAAGTTCCAAAAACTCAGGGATTTTGGACTATTTTGTTCACTCCTGTAATCCAAATGCTTAAGATAGTGCTTAGCACAGGGTGAACATCAGTAAATGTTTGTTGAATGGATAGATGTGAAATAATTATCTTCCATCAGGCTTTAACTTAGTATACTAAGTAAAAGCAGCTCATTACATTAAGCCTATCTTACAATAGTAATAATTTTATGATTCTACTCAGGATTTTCTCCCTATGCTTAAAATGTATTGCATGCTATGTATCCAAACAGGATTAATAACCTAATAAAGTTCTCTGAGAGTAAAGGAATGTTGACATATTGCAATTATCAAACTATTTTTGAAGATTTATTTGTTACTTGAATTCTGATATTATTCCAACAACAATAAATAACTTTTTCTTAGAAGAGGAAAAAAAATAAACCTGAGCTCTTTCCTCAATGACAAATATGTCTGGCCTCTGATAACCATATGATTTGAAAGGCAAGTTATTTGTTACTATTTTAACACCTCCCTGAGCTCCTGTAGACTCCTTCCACTATACTATAAAGCCATATTTACCCACCAGCTTCTTGCACCATTTCACATTTGTAGAATCTATAGTTCAAAAAGGACAAGTGACTTGCCCAAAGTGGCTCAACATAGAGCCAGAATTGGGGTTTTCTGACTCCTTGGTCAACACTCTTCTGCCACCAGATGTGTGTCCCCAAGATGGTGGTGACCAGGATGGAAATGGTGGAGATGCACATAATGGACCTTGCTAGTCCATTTACTTGTGCTGACAGATTACAGTTTCCAAAGACGTCCACAACAATATTTCCCATCCCACCTGTTCTTCCAGAACCACTCCCCCATTAAGAGGCAGAGCCCCATCTCCCTCCTTTCAAATCCCAAAGACCTTGTCAATAGCTAATAACCAATGGAATGCCACAGAAGTTATTCTACTTGATTTGCAAGGCAAAGTCTTAAAAGGCAAAGCAAGAGCTGAAACACACGCTAGACCTTTGAGCCACAATGTAACCAACTGTTCTAAGACCACCATGCTGCTGCTAGGAAGCCCAAACTAGTACATCTAGAGAGACCATAAAGAAAAACCCTGGGACTAAATGAAGACAGGAATGCTTAGACAGTCCCTGGATGCTCCAGTCCCCACTGTTTCAACCCCAGCCACTGTCTGACTACAACCATCTGAGAAACCATTAGCCACAATCTCCCAGCCCATCTCTCCCTAAATTTCTCACCCACAGAAACAGAGTTGATATATTAAGTCACTCAGTTCTTGTATTAGTTGTATTAAGCCACTCCATTTTTGGGTAATTTGTTATGCAGCAACTGTAACTGAAATACTTATGACATTGCCTTTTCATTTGTAGCTAAGATGCATTATCTTCATATTATAAAACTAAGATATGTATGTTTTGCCCTTTTATATCCTGGGGAGCATAATGGTTTTCCTAAAAATTAGGGGTTTTTTTTCCCTGCTTGTTCTAAGCCATTTTGGACCCTCTGCTGCCATTTCCCAGTGTCTCCCTGTAGGCCATGTGATGTACTGGTAGGTGGTGTATTCCTTCTGGCCATCCTGCTTACAAGGACTGCACTACTGCACCCTCTACTGCAGTTAATTGAGTCAATTAGCATGTGTCATTCATACTGGACCTTTCTTCCAGCCTTCTCTTGTAGCCAGCAACAGTTGGATTACTCTGGAATGAATTTTTTCAAAGATGTTATTTTGCTATTGAAATGACCTATAATTAGGTTATGCCCAAGAAACTGAATATGAGCCAGCTTTAGAGCTAAATTTAGCCTTGGGTCTAGCATGATCTTTACCTTGATGCTACATTAACATCATTACATATTATAGTTTTAAAAATGTGTTTTTAAAATTTGATGTTTACATGGGCAAAGCAGTTGCATGGTGGCAGGTTTTTTGTGTGGGGTTCTTTTTTTAAGTCTTTTCATGTATTGTTGTAAAGTATGATGCCTTGGCAGAAGAATTTGATGATGCATTTTCTGTATATTTGATTAAAGATAGGTACTAATTTGCCTGGTTAAGATTCTACAAGAGATCTTCTCCAAGACAGTAGCTAGTACACATCTATCTGCTCATGCCTCGTGGTCAGTTAGCTCTGTTCAAATCAGATCCTGGGGCCAATGGGGTATATTGGACTCAACAAGGGCTTCATAGTCACTCAGAATTAGATTTGAATACTGGCTGCTGCACCACTTCATCCACACAACAAAAATTGATTATCTATTGTATGCCAATTCTGGTTTGCATGCTGGGGAAAAAGCAGTTAATAAGGAACACAAGTTTCTTGCTCTCCTGGAGATTAAACCCTGCCATTTTAACTTCTGTGGTTAAAACCAATAGTATTATTGTGAGTTTAGTTGAGATAACTTACGTAAACTGCTAAGATCAGGAGAGAATGGCATACAAGTACCTAACATAGTGATGTCTAACAGTGTTTATATGCAGTATTTCCATCTAGCATTCAGTCCTCGAGAGTGCTCCCAAAGGGTATGCTGAAAACATAAGTTACTGTTCTTTATGACACCAGCTTCAAAGATTAGGGACACACACACAGAGCTAGTTTGCCTGAGCAAACTTCATATTTTCTTTTTTTTTTTTTTGAAGTGCTGGACCCGGGGATTGAGTCCGGGACCCCGTATGTGGGAGACCAATGCTTAACCACTGAGCTACATTGTCCCACCATTGACAGGCCATTAAAGAATTTATTTAAGCTTCTTTCATTTTTACCATTTTAAATGTGCAGCCCCCATTACTTTTTGGGGTAATTTCCTCCTCAAGTGTTCTATTGCCTTTCTATTGTAAAATAGAGAGAGCACTGGAAAGAGAGTAAGGCTGGGGTTGTCTCAACTTTTTGTGAGAAGATAAGCCAGTCATTTCATCTCTCTTGGTTCAGAGGATGTGACAGTAGAACTTGATGATCTAATGACCTGAAAGTTCCCTTACAGATACAAGGTCTTATGGTTCTACTTCCTTTAATTGTCTTGACTTTGCAATTTGTATGCTTCAAAGGATGCCCTTATATGTGGTATGCTGTGTTTATTCATATGCAGTATTCATTATAATTTTATGGATTTAGGATATTTTAAAAATTCTGCCACTTCTAAATAAGTGAACAAAATTTCAGAGGGTTGTTTACTTTGGTTTCTTTTATCTTAATTTCTTCCATCCCATGTATCCATGTGCACGTGTGTGAGTGTGTGTATATGTGTGTGATAGTTTTTGTAGGGTTGGTTGAGGTGCTTTAAGGGAAATTTATATGGGAAAGGCACACGTGGTAAAAACAAACTACTGCTGTTGATATTTTTCTTGTTAAAGCTCTGATTCCAGTCAAATTTTTCATTCCCTCATGCATTGACTGCCAATCTACAATTTATATGATTTCTGTGTCTTATCTCCATCTAGAATGCATAAACCGAACAGGTAGGAAACCTTTGTTTATGAGAAAAATATAACACATATAGCTTAAGCCAAATTTTCTGGCTCATAATACTATATGCATAGGGTTTGATTTGGTTTCAAATGGATTCAGAGACTCCAATAACGTCATTATTACTTGGTCAATCTCTCTTTCTCTTTCTTTCTTCCCCCATCTCCCTTACCCTTTTCTGTGCTATTCTCTCTGTTCACATCATTTTCAGGCAGGAACTCCCATGTGGTCCCAACACTGAACTACATGTACAATAAATGCAGAATAAATGTTTCTCTAGAAGACTCTAGGAAGAAAAAAAAATTACCTGTATCCATTACTCTAATTCTCTAAACCATTCAACCATAATCTTTTTGTAGATGTATTTATTAAGATTTATTCTAATGTGATAAATATATCCTCTAGAAAAGAATATATAATTTTTATTTAGGCATTTGGTCAAGAATCTACTTTCAAGAGGTTCATTCCTCAAAGACTTAGAATTTTAATGCAAAGAAGAAATCTTATTCTTTTTTCTTTAATCATGTCTATTTGAAATGACAGTGCTTAATCATATTTCCTTGTCAAATCATCTCATCTCGACCCCAAGATAAGATGCTAAAAAGAAAAAAAAAAGGGAGACAGGACTTAGGGAATACAAATACAGACCTTTGAGTTAGTTATATATTTATGTCATTTCAGTCAGTCAGTCATAGGATATTCATGGATTCCTTACTATGAACCTGACTCTTTACTAGGCACTGAGAACACAGATATAAATAGACTGTGGACCCTGCTCGCACAGAGTTAACAGTCTGGTGTAGAGGCAGACAGAATAACAGACAATTATATAACAGAATGTGTTAGGCACTGTGATAGAAACAGGTATTGGAACACAGAGTAAGGAGAAATTAGCACTCTCTAGGGAGTCAGGAAAGGATTCAAAGAGGAGATACTATTTGAGATGCATCTTAAAGAATAAGTAATAATTTATCAGGCTGGAAAGAAGACAGAACTAGGGAAAAGAAGTCCCAGGAAGATGAAACCACATGAGCAAAGTCAGAGAGGAGTGAAAGGGCTTAGCATTTGGAGATAAGAATACGTTCAGTGGAGTACACCCTGAAACCTGTAAGCCATGAGACCAAAGAGGAAGGTTACCATCAGATTCGGAAGCCTTTAGGTTCACTCAGGCTTGTACATCTATATCTTCCTCTCCTTTCTGGCCATCCTCTGGTGATATTTGCTCCTGTGGGCCTCTGTATTCAGAAATGAGCACCTTTTCAGGGGTATCATCTTCTGCCAGACACCACTCTCTCCTCCTGACATCCTAGAAGGGCCTGGAATCATCAAAACAGAAAAACTACCATGGGTTCCTCAAAGAAGAGTTATTATACTTTTCTTCAATTAAGAATCATTTATCAATGTTGCCAATAATCAATGTTTATGGGTTTTAGTAAAAATCACATTTCAGTTGTACCTGCAGCACTGCCTTTCCCATTGGGATAGCATGCATTGAGACAAGAGACAATCTATATAACAAACATGGTAAACTGATGTGTTGTTCCTTCCCCTCCGGCAATGAATATTTTGTTTCCTGAACCAAACTTGTCTTCCTGACTCTCAAATGGGATTCTGTCCAAGGAAGTGCATCAGCCCGTCAGGCACATCCTGTTCTGATGGGCCCATCTGAGAAATACGGAACCCAGAGGCCCACAGTCGGGTCAGAGAAAGAGCACCATTGCCACATTTAGACCCATGCTTCTTGCATGTCGGCAGCCCTTGCTTTTTAGGGAGAACTACAGAAAGAGAGGATGCATTTTATGTAGTTATATATTTATTCATTGCAGTTACCAAATGCTGAGTGCTATTTTTGAAAATAATGCTTCAGAAGTTCTAAAATGAAAGAGTTGATATCATTTCATTTATTTCTCTTTACCATGCTTTGAAACTTTTTTTTTTTTAATGCAATCAAATGAAGTGATTTAGAGAAGGTTACACTGATAATGGGTATTTGGTCGGGAGGGGAGGCAGAAACTTCATCCAAAGGAGACAGTGGGCATAAGACTGGCCCAGGAACAAAGCCTCAGTTGCTGGAGACTGATGTTCACTTGAGCACAGTGTGATGTTTTCCTGCCCTACCCCCATGCCTGAGATATAGGGAGAGAGTGGTACAAAAACACCTTTCAAAGATATCATAATGTATCGTGAATTTGATAACCCTCCATAATAAAAGAGAGCAGCATTCTCATTTCTTCACAACAGCACACCTCATGGTGGGATGCAGCTCTCCCCAGAGGAAAAGGTTCCTTTGTCTTGGGAAGGTACACGAGGCATTTGACCAGATCTGCTCATAAACACTTTGTTGAAATTCTCAAAGAAATCTCAGAAATACTTGGAGTTGAGAGGGTGGTGCTGTTTAGCAATCTGTGGGCATGTATTAGCAGATGGGGGCACACCTGGCAAACAAAGAATTACAACTAAAAGGACCGGAAGTACTTAGCTGCCTATCATTTCCTCAGGTTGCCCTTCATTGCCTCTCTGCAGTTCACCGGTTTTAGTGAAATAACTATAATCTTTGGCTAGTTTCTTGGGTGATTCAATATCTTCATAGAAAAGTCCCTAAACCAATCACATGGAAAACCACACCATTGCCCCTTGTGCTTCTTTAATTCATATGAACGTGTAACATAATTAGACAAAAGCTCATCCTTAGCTGCAGAAACCAAAATTTGGACTTTACTAATGCAGCAACAGCTTTTTGTTCTTTTATACTACATCCAGTACAAACCATGAATAGCAACATCACTCTAATTTACTATTGTTCAACCTATCTCTTAATTGGCTTTAGGAGCACTGTCTAACAAATTATCGTGAGTCATAGGGAATCAAGGGTGTCAGATTCTTATTCAACTGATTCCAGCCTTTCCTTCATCTCTGCCCCCAGCTCTTTCACTATTTCACCCCTCCTGTCTCTCCCTCTTTATCTTTTCCCTACTTAGTTTTCAGTGGTGTTTATCCTCCTTACAACTGCATCCCAAGCTTGCGAGTTTAAGCACCCATTAACACTTTCTCTTCCTTCTTCGCTACCTGCATCCCAGGCTGGGAAGGACCAAACTTGCCCAAGTTCAGCGAAGCGGCTCCACCCCGCAGTCCAGCCCAACCCAGACTCAGAGCACAGGTTGCTGCATGCTCAGGGCCTTCCCCCGCTCCACCCTGTTGTACCCCTCCACCCACCGCCTCTGCCCCTCGCCCAGTCTACACCTGGAGGCTTTTGCCTGCTCTCCCAAGCTAGTTATACCATTATCTTCACTCCTCATCCCTAGAACCAGTTTTACTGCTCCTTATTCACTAGAGAGGGAAAAGAAAACTGAAGCAGCATTCCGGTAAGTTTCAGGAGGCAGCTGAAGAGGAGTCACTTTCAATCCTTTTCTTTTTTTACCACAGCCCATCATGAGAATATACTTTACACTCTGACCCAGTGCACACACATATCCATTGAGAAAAATATAAATTAATACAACATACCAGAGGAAAGGATCAAATACACCAACCATATCATGTGCAGAATTAACTTCTGTGAATTCAACCACACATTTAAAAAACTGGAAACTTATATTTTATGCGCATACTCTTTACTCTTTATTATATTATGTATGTTGTGTTATAATAATAATAGCTAATATGTATTCAGCACCAGCTCTGTGCCTAGCACATATATTAATTGATGTAATTCTCCGGACAATACTGAGATGGATGCTAGTATCAGCCTTATTTTACTGATAAGGAAACGGAGACACAAAAAGGACAAATAACTTTCCCAGGGTCATGTAGGTGGGAAATGACTGGATCAGGATTTGAACCCAGGATGAAATGCTTCAGGACTATTGCCCGGCCTCCCTACATTACGCATGTATAACCTAGGCTATGGTCAGAAAACAAAGTAAGTTGCTATTATATTTGTGTGTAATTAAAGGGTTTTCATGGGTTTTTATCATCAATGTGATTCTGGTTTCATCCACTAACTTTATACCTTACTCCCTTAAGATGAAATTCACAATAGATAGGATGGCCTCATAAAAATTAGCCACAACTTTCCTTGAATATTGACAAGAAAAAAACTCATTTTTAATGTCACAAACGATGTAGGACTTAAAAAAAGTATTTTATCTTCTTAATGGTTCCATATCTTTGCAGTATTTGAAATGCTTTTTCTTCAAAACTAAATGTGAGTGACTTAAGTTGGTACAGAGAAATAACGAGTATGACTATGAGTCTGTGCTACTATAACACACCTACTCAGAATAAGAAAAACAAGTTCAACAAGCTCTTGCTGAGAACATGCTTTAACTAGAGCTATTAAAATCAGCAAAATAATAGTAATATTGATATAAAGCAACTGTGGCAGCTGGTATGACAAGAATAAGAGAGCAATGGACACAGGATAATGGTCACATTCTTCATGAGTTTCACAAAAATTATTCCAACTGGACAAGTACACGCATCACAAGCCCAGGGAGAGGCAGCTTTCATGGTTATGTTGACACCTGGAAGGTATCTTTAAAAGACCAAGTATGTTGTTTCACAGTGAAACATTCAGCTTCTAGTAGTATCGCTCATTTCGAAATCAACTTGAGATTAAATCCTGTTTTTTTTTTTAAATTTAAAAACTTTTTAAAATTTTAAAATAAGCTTTAGATTACATAAATGTTACATCAAAAATATAGGGGGTTCCCATATACCTCACTCCCCCCCTTCCCATACTTTGCCACTTTAACAACATCTTTCATTAGTGTGTACATTTGTTACAATTGATGAATGCATACTGAAGCATTGTACTAAACAGGACTATAATTTACATTTTGGCTTACACTTTGCCCCATACAATTTTGTAGGTTTTGACAAAATGTATAATGGCCTGTATCCATCTTTTTAATGTCATGCAGAACAATCCCAATGTCCCAAAAATGCCCCCATGTTGCACCTATTCTCCCCTCTCCCTCCCCTAGAACCTCTGGTGGCCACTGCCTTTATATCAATGTTACAAGTTCTTCCATTATTAGAATAATAATAAATCTCCTTTAGTCCATAGTTGCTTCTCCCCCTTATGTTTGTTCATTCCTCAATTTTGGGGATTTAGGGATGGTGATGCCCACCCTGTCTCTGATTGAGAGGGGTCTTAGATCCCATGGGGCAGATGGATGGAACTGTATTGCTTACTGGGATGGGTATTGTCCATCATCATCCTTTTGGTAGTTGTCCTGGGTGAGTCCAATGAACTGGTGGTCCAATGCACAGTCCAATTGTTTAAATGAAATATTCGCCCCACCTAAGAGAACATCTGTAGATGTTTGGAAAGGAACACCTAATATTTAAGAGAGCGTTTTGGATTCTGGTTGTGTAGATAAAAAGGACTGAAGCTTTCCCATCAAGAGACTCATTCTCAATTTGGGCTGAGAGGCAGCAGCTTATCATAGGCATCCTAAGCTGTCTTTGCACATGAGTAACATAAACCAAACTGTTGAACAAACCCAAGGAAATTAGTACTTGACCTTCATAAGAATAATTCTGATGTGGGCTATGTGAGCAAGTGAGTAATGATTGCAAAGCCACCTGCTAGGGTGTGTCCTACTGAAGAAACAGTGGAGGGAAGAGAGAATGAAACCCCATGGCACACCATCTCTGTGAGGCCCCTTGCAGTCCACCTTGCAGCACGAAAAGGAGGTTCACCTTTTTTATTCCTCTTGTAGTAAAAAAAAAAAAAAGGCAAGACCAGTTACAGCAGTGCTAACACCAAGAGCAGTCACATGCCAAGGCCTGCCTCTTTCAGCTCTCCAGGCTTTGGCTCACTGTGGCTTTGGCATAACCAGTTCCCTTTAACACAAGTGTGCCTCTCTCCCCCACAGCCTCTTCCATCTGCCCACATCCTCCACATCCTGTTAGGACTCTCCCCACACATTAAGTCCTTTGTGAAGACCTCTGTCCCTCTTTAAAGCAGATTAGTGGGAAGTGAATGTGGCTCAGGTGATTGGGCTCCTGTCTACCATATTGGAGGTCCGCGGTTTGAGCTGGCCCGCGCAGGAGTGCTCGCCTACGCAGGAGACCTGGCGCAGCAAGAAGACGCAACGAAAAGAGACACAGAAGAGAGACAATAAGAGATACAGCAGACCAGGGAGCTGAGGTGGCTCAAGAGATTGAGCACCTCTCTCCCACCTTGGAAGGTCCCAGGATCGGTTCCCAGTGCCACATAAAGAGAAAACAGACACAGAAGAACACAGAGAGAGCAGACAGTGAGCACAAAACAACAGGGGTGGGTGGGATAAAAATAAATAAAGCAGATTCGTGTTTTCTCTTTGTTTTGTATAACCTTCTATTACTGAAGTTGTCACATAACATTTGAATCCATTTATTTACATACATATAGACCCCCCCCCAATAAACTTAGTTAAAAGCACTCATATCTCACTTTTATTCACATCCCCAGATCTTAGTATACTGCCTCTCAAATAATATGTGTTCAATAAGTAGTTTTTGCTGCATGCTTCCTCAGTGCCAATGGGTATAACTCTCCTAGCTCCCAGGCAGCCTCCACCTAAACTGCTCAAGTAGCCACTGGCAATCCTTCCTGGTAAGGAGATGAACACCCTCTTTCTCCTTCAGGTTCCCAAGGATTCTTGAAGCAATATTCCTATCATCTTCTTCAGAATACTTAGATGGTAAGGCTTAAGTTAAATGTGGCTGAGGTTGTTCAAGGAGAGAGCAGAAGAAATACTAAGAGATTTCTAATAAAATAAAGATCTTGAGGCAACGTTAGTATTTAGAAAACTATTATTGGGCTCAAATGACTCCCTCTGGCTCCTACTTAGATCTCTGGTTTCATCGCTCACCTCTTCCCTTCACAAACTTTATTTCATCTCTATTGAACTACCTGAAGTTCCACAAATTACCAGGCTTTCTCATGCCCTTCATACAATTCCTATAAACCCTTGCCTATTACATAGATATTAATGTCCCCATTTTTCCAATGAAAAAACTGACACACATGGACTTTAATTGGCTCAGTCAAAGTCACACCATGGAAGATCCAGGATTTGATCTGGATCACATCTGGATCTGACTCCAAAGCTTGTCTTTTTGCCCTCTATGCTACATAATGCTCCCTAACTAACAGCAACATTCAGGTTGTTCTCCATTGCTGAACATGCCATAAATTGGCAATAGCAGCTTAAATAATAAACATGCCCAGAATCAACGTCTCTACCCATTTTTGTAATAGTTGTGATATATGCACTACGGCAACTTTAGGAATAAAACCTTATTAACTGAGCTTTTACATCAGAGGTTTTCACATTTTAGGTTGCATCCAATCCACTTTGGGCATTTGTTAAAATTATAGTTTTCTAGGCCCTGTGCTTCAGAAATATGGATTTAGTAGATATAACTTAAGGCCTAAGGATCTATATGTTGGGTACATTTTGAGAAACAGTTTTCTTTATACTTTTAAAAATAATATACATATATATTTGGAAGAGAAGTTGTTACAAAACAATCATGCATAACATGCAGAATTCCCATACATCACCCCATAGAAACTTTTTACTTCTTGTGCAAGACATTGGTACCATCAGAATCAATATCCATTGGATGGAAGTAAATATTTTTTATGATTAAAGACTTTTACAAATATTCTGCAGTTACTTCTTGATTTGACTAGTTTGAGTTAGAGTTGATGATAGAATATTGATGCCAGATTCCTATTATTCTTACTTGTCAATCAATATCTCTGAACATATGCAAATTTTCCTGGGTGTTCTTCTCACTGACTATAAGTCATAATTCTGTGACTCATGATATACAAGTTTGACTGCTTGCTTGTGCATTTCCAGAGGTTAGTCATCAGCATTTCATAGTACCTAGCTGATTATATCGTGGAATTTTGATGATGTTTGCAGTTGCTTGAGTTGAAAAGTCCTCCCAAGAACCAGAAACATGTTCCCAAGTTTCTTGTTGTAACTCTTGTCATAATTGCCCAAATATATTCACTCCTCACTGACTGCAACTGCAGCTTAATTCTTGCAGTCCCCAATGGTAGAAAAATACACAGCAAAAAAAAAATCACTGCTTGAGATAAAGTGATGAGGAAGTGGATGCAACAAATACTTATTATTCTTTCAAGAAGTTGAGATGAAGTAGAGCTTACGTGATGAAATAGAGAGTCTAGAGCAGGGGTTCTTAACCTTTTTTGTTCCACAGACTCCTTTGCCAGTCAGGTGAAAACATGGACACCTTACTAAGTCCACACTATTTTGTGTATTATTTAATAAATATATCACACCTGCACCAACACATCTCCACAAGAATAATGTTTTTTTGAATTTTCAAGGCAAGCCCACGGATTCCTTGAAATGTTTCCACAGACCGTTGGTTAATAAACCCTGGTCTAGAGAAATGCTATAATAACTAAGGTGGCAGAATGTTTGAAAATACAATAGGGCTTTAATTCAATTTAGCTTAAAATATTTATTGGGCAGATACTGGGTTCCAGGCAATGCTAGGAAGACCGAGGGGAGGAGACATGGTACTCAAGTTGGTCTCCAACTTCTCAGAAAATGTGTGCAGAGTATACAGAATACAATTCATATATCATTTCCATGGCCATGCCCCAAATCTTTGTGAAATCTCTCCACTTCCAAACTTTTAAACTCTAATATGAAAGTGTTAGGACCACAGCCTACTATGCTTCCAGCAAAGTCAATCCTGTTTCTACTCTACCTATCTTTTGTCCTCTTTGAGGTCTTCAGATCTTTATAACTGGCAGTTTTTGGACTTAATCACCTAAAGGATATAGTCTTTCCTTCTCTACCCAGAGCATACCCCATAGTCTATCACTTTGTATACTCTATCAATACCCAACTCCACATTATTCCAGAATTCCACCAATAATCATCTACTTTTCAATTGTGTTAGTTTCTTCTTGATATTTACCATCATTCTCTTAAATATCTCAGCAAAGTTTGAAATACACACTCTGTCTTCTTGAAACTCTACTTTGCCTTCATTCAATTATTCTTTAATTCCAAAGTATTTAGTGAGTGATGCCATATACAAGGTTCCAGGAATACAATTTTGATCAAAAACAACATCACTCCTATTCTCACGGACATTATAGTCTAGTGGGGTGGCGGAAATTAACTATCACACAAATACATATAAACTTGTAACTATGATAATAGCAAAGGAGATGTGCAAGAACTGTGAGAGCTCATTATGGTTGAAATGTGCTACAAGGTGAGACTAGAGAGTAGGTAAGGATCAGGCAATTCAGGGCTTTGTAGACCATACTAACGATTTTAGTTCTCCTTTATACTAAAAGCCACTGGAAGTTTTTAAAAGGCATTGATCTGCTTGGGTTTGCTCTTTGAAATGCTTTTCCCATCACTTGTGTAGTAAACAGATTGGAGGGTGATCAGAATGGATGCAAACCAGTTAGGAAGTTACCACAGTAATCCAGGTGAGAAATGATAATTGCTTGGCTCAGATAGTGGTATTTGAGATGAAGAGACATGAATGAATTTGAGAAATATTTTAGATGTAAAGTCAATTGAACTTGGAAATGGATTGGAAATGGAAGAAAAGGAATTTAAAGGTGTTGATAATAACTCTTGGGCTTCTGCTTTGCCAAATTAGGTCGGTGGTGGTCTTATTGAGTGGGAAGAAGACACTGGCAAAGGTGAAGAGACTTGAGGGGGAGAACATGAGTTTTGAACATGTTGAGTTTGACCCATATTTGAAACATTCAAGAGGAGATGTCAAGTGGGCAATTGTCTGTAGTTCAAAAAAAAGTGCCTGGCCTGTGTGGATCTACCTGAAGAGTGTAATTGCAGGAGATCAGTCTAGAGAGAGACTTACCAAAAGGGAGGAAGAGATGTAGGATCAAGCCTTTGGAACAAAGCATTGAATGGGTAGGAAAGAATATGCCTGCAAAGAATCAGAAAAGTGACAGCCAGTGAGAGTTGGGAAGAAAATAAGGACAGTGTTTTTGCTCTAATTTTCTCCTAACTTCAGAGCTGTTCTAGAATCTCTTCATCCTGAAACTCTTCCTTTGATTTAAATTACATTGGAATGAACTGGTTCTACCACTCCTTCTTTGACGCACCTTCTCTGAGTCTTCTTCCCCTTTACCCAGCAAATGTGAACATGTAAGCTTTATTTTCAGATATTTTCAATTGATTTTCTTGGAATTTACATATGGAAAAGTTTATGATCCATGAATATCCATAATTTTATCTCCTTTCCAATATTTTTATTTGGCTATTACTTCCAGAATGTTAAAAATATAATAATGGGATCTTTTTTCCTGATTTTAATAGGAATTTTCTTACTGTTTTGATACTAGTTATAACAGTAGATTTTTGTATGATATATTATTTTTATCACTAGTGATCTATCCAATTCTTTATATTTCACTCTTTATTTTAAAATAGATGATGGATTGACTCAAGTTTTTTAAAGCACCTATGGAAGTTACCTTTTTTTAAAAAAATTTAACTTATTATTGTTAATTATGGTAATAGGATTTACTGTTATTAAACCACTTTGCTTTCCAAGACTGAATTCCATTTGGTCATGATTCATTATTCTTTTAATGTACTTCCAAAATTCATATGTTAATATGTTATATTTCAAAGTTTTGCACTTATATTCATGAATAAGACTGTTCCATTTTTATTGTTTTTGTTTTTGTTGTCTTTAATTTGTTTTTAGAATTATACTTTCATGATCTGTCAATGACTAAAAGATCTAAATTAAAATCTCTTTGCTCTATCTACTTCCCCTGCATTTTTCTTTGAGCATGTTATGCTATTTTACTTGATTCAAAAATTTTCATGAAAAATCTCTAGCATAGATTGCAACCTACAAATTGACATTGTTTTCTTTAAAAATTTTTTACCTTCAATTACATTTTATTTTATCAATAATTTAGCATGCTACTCCTGCATTTTTGTTTTGTGTACATTGGTGCTAAAAATATTTAGAAATATGGACATGAAAAACATGATATTTTCCTGAAGTTTAAGATGCCCAAAATCATATTTTTCCAATTGTCCCAAAAAAATGTCCTTTATAGCTATTCTTTTCTATGACCCAGTCAAGGACCACACATTAAGTTTTGTTTTGATGTCTCTTTGATCTCCTTTAATCTAGTACAACCTCCAACCATATTTGGTATATCACGACATTAACAGTTTTGAAGGATCCAGATTACTTTTTTTAAAAGAATGTTCCACCATCTAGATTTTTCTAATTGTTTTCTTATTTAAAGATTCACATTAAACATTCTGGACAAGAATACTACCTGCATGACACTGTATAGTTTTCATTATGTCATTCAAAGAGACACAAGGTTTGATCAATTGGTAAAATGATGAGATACTTTGAGAACATGTGAATGTCCAGTTTCCCCAAGAAACTTTCACTCAATAGTATTAACACCCATTAATGATCTTTGTCTGAATCAATTATTACATTGCTGGGCACAAAATCAAAATTTTCTAATTCTATTATTTTTATGTTTTTAGCTGGCATTCCTCTCTAAAGAAGAGCTTACTCTTGCCACCACCCTTTTTGAGGAACACTGTGGACTCATGTTTTCCTTTCATTCAGTGTGTCATAGCTTATTAGCATGTTATTCTTTTTGATGCTTTTGCCTCAATGACACTTAAATATGATTATGTAATAGAAATCTTTGTTCATAGGATAAACATGCTGTAGTATTTAGAAAGGAAATATCATAGTATCTGCTACTTACTTTCCAATTACTCAGCAAAAAAGAAAAAAAATGTGTGTGTACAAATAGTATACTCAAGTCCAATATGATTCCTTTTGGGCCTGAAAATAATTATGCATTCCTTTCTGCCTTCTTCCCCATCTACATTTCCACTTGGGGAGAAAATAATTCTCCTTAAAATCTTGAAATCTAGCTGTTCCATGAAGTGTTGTCCATTAAGGGAATGTCCCTTTTGGGGGGCTCATAAAACCCTGTAGACCTTTCTTACAGCACATATGTCAACATGCCTTGTAATAGAGACAAACTTCATTGCCCCTTTGAAATCCCATCAATTTTATAGCCTTCTTAAAGGTGAAGATTTCTATTAACTTTAACTCCTCCAGATGACTAGTACAGTCCTTAGCAGAATTCAAGAAATGTTGGTAGACTTGCATTTGAGAAACCTCAGTCCACAACGTTTCTGAAAGAGAACTTTTACCTGCTTATAGACTATACACAACCTCATAAGTAAAAAATACTCTAATCAAACATCCCTTACTTCTATCACCCTGAAACATATCAGTATCGTCACCCTCAAAAGCAGGATCTTCAAAACTGAAAGGCAATGGTGGAAAATATTATGACTGTGGAAATAGAGGGTGATTTCATTTTGTTTCTACAAGATACAGTAAATACCTTAGAGACATAAGTTTTCTTATTTCTCTAAGGGGTTGCAATATGAAGACATTTCGATCTGGGAGGAAATACAGTTACTATAGTTTCTTGAGAAGAAGCATGGTTCAGGAAAGCAATGTTTCAGAAATACTGTTCCGGAAAATAAACATAAAACAGATTAAAAGGGAAGAGCTTGGAGGCAGAGGTATGGTACAGTAACACAAGGTGAAAAGGGCCTGGAAAGGATCTATAACAGCAGAAATGGAGAGAGAATTGCAAATGAAACAAAAGAAGATATAAAATTTAAAATGTCACATGAGGGATTTAGGTAAGCTAGCTACAAAGAAAACAAGAAGAAATCAAACACTGTAGCAAATAATTCTATTGTGTCATAAATATGTAGCCTTTAACAGTATAAAACTTCTCTGACCTCACATTGAATAAAACTGGGCTAAGGGTTTCCAAACCTAGTGCACATACATGCTTCTATTTTGTATATTGAGGGAAAAATCTGTTACCTGCCTCATTCCAACTAGCCAGGAGCCACTTAATGGGCAAGGACCATTTTGTTTCCATCCATCTTTGTAACCTAGTCCCTAGTATAGTGCAAAGCACATAATAGGCAAACAGAAAACTGTAAGACTTAACTGATGATAATTTATAATAAGTAAAAGGAAGGACTGAACTTGCACATGAAGTCCAAACAGTACACACAGAGGCATTAGTTAGTACAGACGGATGTACAAGTAGAGCAGTCTTCCAGAAGGGAGTAGTAATACGTCTTGTTGTTTCACTATGTTTGCATCTACAGTGTCAGCTTCTTAAAGAAAGAGTTCAAAAGTATTTGGAACATTCTATAGTGCCTAGCACAGTATTGAACACGCCATGGATGCCCCAATTAGAATTTTTTTAAAACTTTTTAAAAAGTGCAGACAATAATAGTTTAGTCTCTTTCACCACTCATTTTATGAGACTGAAACCTTATATAATACTTAAATCTTAAAATAGTATCCAAAGTTCTCAAAATCATTTGAGATATTTCCCTTGCTCATAAATATTCTTTCTATATAGAGAAAATATATAAAGATATGACAGCGATTGAACTCTCCTGCTAAAACTAACTAGAGAAAATAAAATTAAGGTTTTCCTTAGATCTGGTTTAAAAGAAAGGAAGACAGATTAAACCAAAAAATACTCTAGCCAGTTAAACAATCTTTCTGAAAATATAAAACTGAAAATACAGTTATAAAGAGGCACCTTTTCCTCGATTTTTAATTGCTTTCATTTTAGTGGTTACATTCAGTTATGAAGACTTTGTTCACACCCTTCACATCAACCTTGTAGATTCTTCTAAGATCAACTAATTTACTAAGAAGTCGTATTTTGAACTACAAACCATAATCGATTGATCTAGACCGGGGGCCTGTAAAGTTTTTCTGTAAAGGGGCAGTTTAGTAAATATTTTAGGGTTTGCAGGCCACATGTTCTCTGTCATTACTCAGCTCTGCTGTTATAGAGCAAAAGTAGCCAAAGACAACTCAGAAACAAATGGGTATGGCTGCGTTTCAATTTAAAAAAAGAACAACAACAAAAAAAAACCCGAAAACAGGCAGTTGGCCACATTTGACCTGTGGGCTACAGTTTGCCAATTCCTTCTCTGGTCCATTATTTTTACTTTTATTATACATGAAAAATTTCAAATATACAGAAAAATAGACTATCATATGCCCATCGTTTACATTTAAAATTTGCTAACATTTGATATTTACTCCATCTATTTTTATTGATGAATTACAATAAAGAAAATGTCTTGTCATCATCTTACATAATTTAGCATTACACTATTATTAAAAAATAAAGACATATTACTATATAACCTAATAAATTTTATAATTCCTTAACAGTCCATATCTAAATTTCCCCTAATATCTCCCACATTATTTCCATAGCTGTTTTGTTCAAACCAGGCATCCAGTTGTAGATGAGTCATTGCAGTTGGTTGTTATATATTAAAAATCTTTTTAAATCAGAAACAGTAGTCCCATCCCCCCAGGCTTTTTTTATGTGTTTGTGACATTGACTTATTGAGGAATAGTCTGATGTTAAACAACATTATCCTTAATATGTTTGTCTCAATTTCTTCTCCATTTTAAGATCATTTCTTTTTAATCTTTCACATGCTATTTCTCTTTGAAACAATATGTATAGCTTGTTAGGGTAATTCGGACACATGTATGAAACTAGAGCATATGCCAAAGGGTTTTTCTGCAATATGTGTGCCCATGCTATGAGTGTTCTGTAAATGAGATGGATAGATAGTCAGTTACTTTAATTAGGCTTAGGAAATACTAGGTCAGTAGAACCTATGAAATTTAGTTTCAGATACTGACAATTTTGTCATTCAAGAGAGTATTACAGTATCCGAAGCTGTGAGCAAATGAAGAAATGTAGACACTTGAGGTGACATTTCTGGAGTCTTATTAGATAGGAAATTCCTCTTCCCAGAAGAATGCTGATGCTTGCCAGGGAAATTCCGAGACAGAAAAAGCACCCCAAATTTCATAAAATTTCCTTGAAATGAAGGCTGTTGACATGTATGTGGCAATACTTAATAAAAAACATTCAGAATCGACATAGGGTGAGTGAGAGCAGTGAGACTGCTTTAAAAAAAAGCAAACATTGTTATGTGACAATGTTGTGTGACGCTGCAGATGAGGAGACAGAAAATGAGTTGAGAAATATGAACATGAAAATGAGAGAGGTTTGGGTTGCATATGTTTTCAATTCTCTTAACTCATTGGAATTAGGAAATAGGATCAGTAAGGAGTCAGAAACAGGGCCTGGACGAACTGAGATAAAAGGAGTCCATAAAATAAATGGAATCAAAAGGTGCTGACTGGAAGCTGGAGCAGAAGTAGAACTCCCTCCATTGAGAAATGGAATTGGAGAGATTTAATTAAAAGAAGTTTGAATTTATGGAGAACAGGAGATAAGGCTTGGAATGAGACAGAAGTTAATAAAAGCAATGATGCTGTAAGCCCTCTGCACCGTCCAATATGGTAGCCACTAGCCACATTTAGTTATTTAAATTGAAATTAGCTAAAATTAAATAAAATTAAAATTTAGTTCCCCAGTCATATTAACCACATGGGCCTAAAGGCTGCCATATTGGACAACACAGAGAACATTTCCACATTGCAGAAAGTTCTATTGTTCACAGTTGTCGTAGGGTA
>PVKH010007052.1:0-20534 GCA_004027955.1 Chaetophractus vellerosus | reverse complement strand
AGGAAGAGTTAATATATTTTATAACATTTAGAATATGCTTCTATTCTCCATGTTATATTAGAAGTACACAGTTTATGTTCATTCCTTTGCATAAACTATTAGGGATACATAAAACATTACCAGGAAGGACCCTTTTCAATCTATGGAGTATGGAGCTTTAGAGAAACCACTCTAGTTTACACTGTGGGTAAACAGAATTATAGAACATAAACTAGCTAGAGGTAGATGCTGAGTTTTAGATTTTCATTAAAATAATGCATTTAGAATGAACTTTTGAATGAATTTTATTATGTTCTTGGAAAAATTCATTTTTTTTCCTAGAAAAAAAGAACAATTCCCAATTTAGAGAAATAGTAATAATAGCTTAAAAATGAAGATTACAGTTTCCAATAATTTTAAAGTTTATTTAAAAATAGATTATCTAAACCACTCCTACCAGTTGTGCAGGGATAATTTTAACACTTGGCACATTGTTCTATATTGGGCTGTTAACTCTCATTAAATTGATTAGAAGAATTAATATGTCATTTGAAGTTATTACATTTTCAATTTGCTTCTATCACTACCTTTAGACTTGACTACATTATTTTGAAACTATAAGAAACCTAAAGTTATGCAATTGTTTTATTTTTTTGTTACTAGAACTCTTTCTCCCTTAGAACTCAAGACTACATTAATGAAGCAAGAGAGTTAATTTGGACACAAAAGAAATATTCCAGATACTTTACAATTTAAAGATAAACTAAAAAATCTTGCAAAAATTTGCTTTTAGAGATCTTTATGAATAGGATAGTCAGTTGCTTGCTTTGATTCATCTAGATATAGTGAAAAACAAGATAGGAAGCTAGATTTAGAAACTCTGGTATTTTATCATTTCCACAATTAAAATGATGTCAGATGCATTTTGAGTTGACATTTTTCCCCTGGAAATATTTTGACTAATGTACAAACAAACATGTTACTCAAATTTTCCTTGTCTGTAGTATTTCACAATGACAATGATAGAATTTACCTTTTTTTTCTCCTGGAGAGAAGGAGAAGGAAAATAAAAGTCAGCCTCACGGAAAGGTGAATATAATACATATAATTACATGCTGGTGAATGATTCCAAGAAAATGGTTGGTAAACACAATGTTCTAGAGTAATGATTTCTTTCTTCAAAATCTTATGTTTGGCCCAGCAGTGTTGACGTCTCAGGGCTTCTGAAAATACTCACTTGTGTTAAGAATTGACTTTATGTGGTCTTTATATCTGAATAGTTGTTAATGCCTAGATGTGATTGTTTTTTCAAACAAAATATTATAACACATAAAAACAAAAAAGTTATATCCATCATATATTAAAATGTAAAAAGAAACAGCTGCAACAAAAGCTATGGATTTAGCTATGTGGCTATTGTGAAAGAAAACATAACCTCCTGAGCTACCATTCATTTATCCATTTACTCAATCAATCATTCAACAAATGTTTATTTCATTTCTATTTTGTAAATTTTTTGGGCATTTGGGAGAGCTGTTAAGAAGAGATTGTCTATTCCTAAATTTCATGGTCTAATTTTAGAAAGAAAATAAACCCATAAACATTTAATTAATGCAAAAAACCCTGTTCTTTAGTGATGTACAAATAAATTAAAAATGAAGAGAAAAGCAATATGTTAATGGCAACATATTCAACAAATACTTATTGAGCATCTACTATATGCCAATACACTCTTTTGATTGTTCTAAGAAGAAACTAAGCAATAAGCATATAAGAAGAATATAATATTACAGCATGCAGATAAGCCCTTAAGGAAAAAAATATAAAGAAGTGAAACAAAAAAATGGGAAATCCTGGAAAAAGAATTACAATCTATATATAGTGGTCAGGATAGCTATAAGAAATGTGTAGCTGATGGATTTTTTTATAGACTTCATCAGTAATGCATAGGAGGAAAGAGAAAGGAAGCTGGAAAGGGACTTGGTATGCAGATAGAAGAGAGAGAACTTTTTAGAATATGAGCAGTAGGGAGTATTATAAGTTAGACTCATTCTACTTTATTCCCTTGAAACTTTAATAAAACAGAGATTGTCAAATAAAATTTTTATGGTTCTGTTACATGAAATAGGGTCATGACTTACAAACAAGAAAAAGTAGAAACATGATAAATGTAATATAACACATTTCTTTGGTTATGCCAGATCAGTGAAATACTGGGAGGTTGAGGGAGGCTCCTGCTTCTTCAAGAAATCATCACAATTGTGCCGCTTCTAGGGTGTCCATGCTGCATAACCAAGGCCCAAAAGTGAGGTGCTACATGCATAATGATACAGCTGCCCACTGAATCTCATTATTAAATATATAAGTACACATTTAAGTAGAGTCTTAAGAGGAAAGGAGATGCAGGCAGATCTGAGGCATAGGATTAATGTTTCCTTTAAATTGTTCACTTCAGTCTATTGTCTCCATTGTCCACATAAGGACAGTATGGCTCAGATAAGTGACTAGGCCAAAATCAAAACTACTAATGTATTTAGAATGAACTCATGTCTCTTGGATCCAAATTCAGGGCCCTCCAAACACAAAAGCCTCATTTATTCATTCAACAAATATTTACTGACAGCCTACTATGTGTAAGGCACTTCGGCAGAGTCATGAAATTGAGCAGTGAATCAAGAGGGCAGCCCCTGCAACCACAGAGCTTATATTCTAGTGGAGGAAGGGGAAGAGGCAGTGTATTAGTCAGGGTTCTCTTGGGAAACAGAATCAACAGGAGATATCTATTAATAACGTAAGATTTTACAAGAGTCTCTTACGTGACCATGGGGATGCACAAGTCTAGGTTCCACAGGCAGGCTGCAAACGAGGGGATCCGATGAAAGTCCAATGAAAGGTCCTTGATGAGTTTCTGGGAGAAGTTGGCTGTCCAAAGACGAGCTGGGAAATTCTGTCTTGAATGTTGAAATCACTTCCCCTTTTAAGGTATTTAACTGATTAGATAAAAGCGTCACCCATTGCTGACAGCAATCTCTCTGATTGATGTAGATGTAATCAGTCACCCACCCAGTAAACTCACTGGTGACCAAAATCCATAAATGTTCTTGTATTACAATTAGTCCAGTGCTTGCTGGACCAAACACCTGGACACAATTACCTGGCTGAGTTGACACATTAGCCTAAACATCACAGGCAGTAACTGAATAATAGCTAATGAACGAACAGAAAAAGGGAGGAAGGCAGGAAGGCAGGAAGGCAGGCAGGCAGGAAGGAAGGTTGGTTGGTTTAGGTGATAAAACAATGTGAAGAAACAGTGATAGGAAGGTGCTTTTTACTAAGCACTTTTTATGCATCATGAATCTTTACCAATGCTTTATATTTACTATCTCATTTAATCACTGGCATAATCTTAGGTAGAAGATATTATTATAATTCTCATTTTAGAAAGTTACACACAGAGAAATCTAAGATTATGCAGGTCATAGTTGCCAGCCCCAAAAGAATCACCTGAAGAAGTAGATTCCAAACCAAGCTTCTTAACTACTATACTGCATCCAAAGGAGGCCACATTTGAGCCAAGATTTGATTAATGTAGGGGTCAGCAAACTATTACTGACAGTCCAAATCTGGCCTATTGCCTGTTTTTGTAAATAGTTACCTATTGTCTATGACTCGTTTTGGATTACAAATTCAGAGTTGAGTAGTTTGGACAAAGACCACATGACCAGCCACCTTAAATATGCTATCTTGTTCTTTATAAAAATAGATTGACAACCTTAAGACTGAATTAAGAGACCAAACTGTGTGATATATGAAGAAAGAACATTCTAGGCAGAGGGTATAGCAAGTGAAAAAGCCCTGGGTGAAGCTGTGATTGATACAGGAAAGGGAGCAATGGAACAGTGAGGTTGAAACAAAATGGAAGAGGGGGACATTATTGAGAGTTTAATATAAAATATATAAAAGTTTAATATAAAAATAGTAGCCAGATCACTTTGGGCCTCAGCAGCCCTGGAAAGGACTTTGATCTTTATCCTGAGTAAGCTGGGAAGCTACTGAGAGATTTTCATCAAAGAAGTGACATGATTAGATGGTTAGATGTAGTGGACATTGTGATATGCCTCCCAGACAACCTTCAGGACTGAAGGTCTTACTCTCGCAGGTGATAAAATGTTGCCACCAGTCCTCTTCTAGAATTGCCTTTCCTGAAAAGTATTGCTTTGTCCAAGGTTTGCTCCATTCTTAAGGCAGCCTGTAACAATGACGGATGTGAAAGAATAAAGCCTTCGTCTTTCTTCCCCAATTTAGAACAACTATGCAAGGCAACCCCAATTTCAGAGCCCTCTGAAGTCAGCTGAGGCCTTCACTGAGAATGCAACTCACCTTTTCCCTCTACCCAATCCTGCTTTCATCTCTTCTGCAAGTGATGATCTCTGGGCACTCTCTAATAAGTCTCTTTTGCGCTCATCTCTGTAGCAGAGTCTGCTTCCCTGGGAACCTGAACAGTAATATCTAAATTGCCTATGAAAAGCATTACCAAGGGCAGAGAATATTATAGGTGGAAAAATGTGGAAGCAGCAAGGATGAAAAGAAGAATATTACAGTAGATCAGACAAGAAGCTGATGGGTAGAGCAAATAGAATCTGGATGTAGTCTGTAAGCTAGGCCAATAGATTCCGTAGATCAATTGCAAATAGGGTGTGAGAGGATGACTACAAAGATTTAGCCTGAGACACTGCCAGAAGATCAAAGTTTCTGTTTTTTTTGGGGGGTGGAGGGTGGGATGAGGAAGCAAGTCAGGAGTTTGCTTTCTAGACTTGTATTAGACCCTAGTGTTTAGGGTAAGATTGCTAGTGCTACACGAGAATAAATTTCTACAAAATTTCATGATTTAACACATTAACTATTTTTTTCTCACATGCAATCAATTGTTGATGTTGGGGAGCTCTTTGAAACATCCCTCCCTTAAGTATTGACTGAGAGACAAACTGTTTCTATCTTCTGGATTTCCCATTCTGTGGCTTCAAGGTCATCCTGTTGTTCTTCTACCAGCACACAGAGTGAGCAGCAGGTATAGAGGAAAAGGTAAGGAAAGCATGCTCTATACCTGTCTCCTCAGACTCTAAGTGAACCACAATGCTCCTTCTGCATTCCAATGCCCAAATTTAGTGATGTAAATCTACCTAGAAGTAGGGTGGGAGTAGGGTTACTGTGAATTGTTTTTCCTGACTGAGCACTCTTTCTCTTAAAGTCCATATTATAGGGAAGAAGCAAATCTTTGGCAGTCTGTCAGATAGCTCTGCTGCAGCCCTAGTAAGGTTGAGATTAATATCATACCCCTGAGTAGAGATATGAGAAGCCAGTTGAATTTACAAATCTGGAATTCAGGGGAGAAGTCTGGGATGAAGAAGCAAGTTTGGGAATCTTCAGTAATGGATGACATTTAAAACCACCAGATAGCTCCAGGTGCACTAGAGATTGGGCATAGATTAAAAAAAAGAAGACGTCCAAGTGCTGAACCCTGGGTCATTTCAGTGTTTATAAATTGGGTTGTGAAGAGAAACTGCAAGAAGATTGAAAGTTGTCAGTGAGGGGGGAGGGTAAAAGAGAGCAATGCTGCTGAGGCTAAGCGCAGAAAGTATTCTGAGGGTGGGGGCATAATGAATTGTATCAAATATTGTGGCTGAGTGGAGTAAGGTGAATTCTGAAAGTTGATGATTGGCTCTGCAATGTGATTTTAATAAGAGTGGTTTTGTGGAGCACTGAGTCAGATTCCTATTGAGAGTAAGCATAGGAGAAAACAGGCAGATGTGAAGCGGAAGCAGCAGACACATCAAGTCTTTTGAGGCATTATATTTAATAAAGATCACAGCAATTTCTTAAAAATGGCAAAACCTAAACTGTAGTGTCTTAAATACTTAGGAAAATAAATATTGAAATACCTGACATCACTATAATGGGCTGACATGAAAATACTGATGATATATTATTTTGCAACATCGTTGACAACTGAGTTCAAGAGAAAAATAAACATATGAAGGAATCTACATCTTCATTGGTTATTACCTCTGCACCTGCGATTTCTACCTGCTTTAGAGTTATCCTTTGAAGTTTCTTATTATGGGGGGTTGGGTAGGTTTTTAACACTTTACGACTCTGATCTCTTGCCTCCACTAATTTTCCAGATGGTTAAATAGCAGTCTCATTTTTACACAATTCAATATTGAAACATTTTGATAGGAATTTTTACTAGGTAGTAAAAGGGCAGCAACAGAAAATTACAAAAAGGAAAATAGAGAAACAGCTCTTTTCCTAGGGTTCACATTCCATAAATGAAATCTAGCACAATTCTTAACAAACTCGCAAAGAACTCAGTGGGCAAACACTTCTCTTTCTCCTCTCAATCCTATGTAGCCTTACTCTGGGGAAAATCAATTGGCTCCCCTCTCAAAATGCCCAAAATACCTGTGAGTGGAGGTGTGTGACCCAGGGAGAAAGGAAAGTGAAAAGAGAGGCATATCTGCAGGCTGAGGAAAGTGTGATCTCTTCCCTTGGGAGTGCCGTCTTAAAACTGGCAATGCAACTCGAGGTAAAACAATATGCCAGTTTAGATGAGTATGCTTATTCTTTTGTGGAGGGGTGGGAGGTAGTGATCCCACAACTCAATGATTCTCTATTTTTTTGGATTTCTATCATGTAAATAATGGAAACACCTTAAATAGAGAATAACAGGAGTCCCTATTTTCAAAGTAAGGCTTAGCCATCTCCACTAGGAAATAAATCAGCTTAAGGGCTCTAAAGAGACTGGCAGAGAAGTAGAAAGACACATTGTATGACAGGATGAATCTAATAAAGTCAGGGAAAAGAAAAAAAAATCAAGAAAATACAGCTAAGAAAGTATGATTAATTTGAAATGGATTTGCTCAGAAGCCTCTACACATTTTGAGTATATATATTTTTTAATGATGGAAACCTGTATTTGTCACCTTTCATCATAATATTTTTCTCTCTCCTACCCCAGATAGTTGCTATGATTTATTTTCAGATCAGCAATAAACATGGCTGCTGTTGGAGAATTCCTTCTAGAGGGCTTGATCTAAATGAACATAATCAGATTTTGGAAAGGATAAAGCATGACGTAAATTGACAATGAAGGGAACATTTTTATTCTTGCTTCATCTCATTATAAGACATGTAGACAATTGAAATAGAGGAGGTGAAAAGATATTCAGGAACAAATAACCCCTTACACTTGAAAACAGAAGTTTCTGAAAGAAGAAGGTGCTTTTAGATAGAATATGTGCCTGGCACTCTTTCTTTGATGGGCTGTGACAGTATGAGCTCCTGGGTAAAAATTATGGCACAAGGATTCTGGCTCATTAGCACTCAGTCTAGATGAAGTGTCAATATGATGATTACTAGAGATAATCCTGAAACAGGGCAAATTTGAAGTGACATATTTTTATGTTGTAAATCCTTGTGCTTTTCAATTGCTAGAATGGTAGGATGATATTCTTGTGACTTTTTTATTGCTTTTTATTCTTTATTTCATTTGCTAACTTTTAATGCTACCTTTTGTGCATTCTGAGTGACTGAAATACAGATTTGTATTTCCTTGCTTCATGTCTTCTTTCAATAATGTTACAAATGATTACAGATAGAATTATATGTGATAGGAGATAGATATTGTGATTAGATTTCCAAAGACACATGATCCCATGTGTTTACTATACCAGCTGTCCTTTTGCCCTGGCCCCCATCACATAAAAAGAATAATTGAGAAAAAAACTGTTCTCTGAGCACGTGATTTTTACTTTCTTTTTGTATTTGGATGACTCATGAACAGTAGGGTCTGAGTTTCAAAATAGCCTGCTAATTCAAAGCTGTAGAGTTGAATCAGGTTTTCTGGGTTTTAAAATGAGCTTATTGAGATTTTCTAATTGAAAGCATATTCAGTTGGCAGTCCTGTGAATGGAAGGTAGTTGGTAACAGCAAGTGTTCTGCTCAAAAGCTTCATTCACACGGCAGCATCCCGAAGAAAATGGAATTTGCAACTGTCGATTTTCTGAAATAAAATCACATTCAAATGGCAGCATTTCTAAACAATAGGTGCATTATAACTATGTTCTAAAATTAAACCTCATTTATACTACATTCATTCTAAATGGAAAATGTACTGTAATTTTCTACATTAAATTCTAATTCAAATCATTGTTATCTTAAGCCAAGTAACTTAAATAACTTCTGTCACGTAATAAAGATTAGTGTGTACCTCGTATTAGGTGTGTGAAGCAATATGGGTGGAAATATTTTCTTCTCACACTTGTTTCAAATAGATGATGACAGGAAATATTCACTTTTTTTCGTGGAAGATTGCTTATCAATAAGATGTGATATTTGTTTCAGGTTTCAACCTAGTAAAAGACTAAACAGCATGTGATATGCTATTGATCACCCTCCTTCTCAGAGAATGAAACCATTCTGGGGACTTCCTGTCTTTAGTTTATGTAGGGAGCTCCTAATTTAGAAATCAATATCGAGTGCACACTTTTCTCTGTGGGAAAAATTAATATTATTTAGAAGAGACAAGGCTTTCCAATATATGGCCCTCAAAAATGATGGCCTATTAGTGAATTATTCCAACAGAATCAGGAGACAAAAGAAGTAGCAAAGCTATTTTAGCATTATAACTCTTTCTCTCAGAAATATGAAGGCGATTTTACAAAATTCATAGCCCCAACCCTTGTTATAGACCCTAAGGCATCCTTTAATGGAAAATCAAATACTAATTGATTGAGTAGAAATGAGGCCTTTTACTCAGTTGTTTGTACTTACAAGAGACACAACCAAACAATAATATCAATAACATATCAACTCTGATATTAATATCTTACTATATATAGCACATTTAGCTTTTTTCAAACACTTTTATATTAGCTCAAATTCCAGGTAAGACATTCTAATCACTGGCTGCACATTCTTCTCTTTCAAAATGATTTTATCCAGATGTCTGAATAATGAAGATAAAAAAGATTTCCCAATGCTATGTTTTATAAATTTTTCACTTCTTTCCTAAAGCTGGTGCTACTCGCCATGCTCATTATCCATCTGCAAAGTGTGTACTGAGGATTCTAATTTACTACCAGTAGCTCCTTCACATCTTTACTACATAGAAATACTGGCTTTTGACTTGATGCTGCAGATGCTATGAGAAACACCTGGTGTGCTTTCAGATGTAGCTTGTTATGCTTGTTTTCTGTCTAAAATCAAATGGGGAATAATTTATCTCCCCTCGGTACTTTCTATCAGGCTAGTATGGCCACTCTAATTAATTATCTAACATCTATAACTAAGCATAACTGTCTACCTCTTTAAAGAATGTTTGTCTTTCTTTGTGGTCTTAGTACTTGAATGCTTTCTATTTTTAGAGAGAATTTTAGAATGAACTCTATTTTTATTTTTTACTTAATTTAACTTAATTAATTAATTTATTTAACTTATTTATCTATTTTACAAGGGGAGCGGGAACATAGCCCCCACTACTGCACAAATTGCACAGTAGAATCTCCTACATTTAGGGAAATTGGAGGGATCAGCACATCCGGAAAGCAATGGGTAAGCCTCACCCTGGGAAAACAACTTCTGTATCTCCCTTGCCAGGTATTTTTACCTGTACTTTTAGTTGTTATATGGACTGTATTTTTGGTTGTTATTGTCCTTGGACCATGAGATTGCAAGAAATCTGTCCAAAGTCAATTCTACTTCCTAATTACACTATTTTAGTAATTTTTTGTGCTATTTTCTTTTCATAGTCCTGAAGGCTTGCTGTCACAAATTACCTTTTTTTGTCAACATTACTGAGATATAATTTCTGGATAAGAGAATACAGATTTTAAGTGTAGGGTTCCATGAGTTCTGCCTAATGTCTAGGCCAATGTAACTACCTCTGAAAAACAAAATATATTTATAGCACTCCTCAATGTCCCAAGTTAACTCCAACCACCACAAAAGAGAAATGTTAATCTGATTTCTATCATATTATGCATTTGCCTGTTCTAGAACTTCATAGAAATGGAATCTTGCAGTATATACAGTTTGGTTTTTTGGCTTCTTTCAACTGAACATCACTTGGTATGGTTACAGAGCACAAGGACGGTTGCTGTAGTAATAGATATATCCTTGAGAGACCGATGGAACCAAAAAATCTTGAGAATTCACTTGCCATTAAAATGAAGATATTATTATGGGCAATGTCAGAGAAGGTTTACTGATTGTACGAATTACGTGCAGAGAAAAATTATCCCACAACTAGAAGGGCAGAATAAACAGTGCATCAAGAAACTGACTTGATATGTAACTATTGTTTTGTGCTAATCCATGTTAGTCTCGATAAGTCATGTATTAGCAAGATTAATCTAAATTAATAAAAAGCTTTGGACAGTTTTTCTATTATTTGACCACATGGAAACAAATTTTTAATAAATGCAGAGAGCCATGCTTATCTGAGAGCAGAGCTTAAGAATGGCATATGAACTTCAATTTTTGGAGCAAAGAGCAATTCTCTAAAGCCACTGAAATAAGTAACAATAATCATTTATATGACTGTCAATCATTAGAAACATATTACACATATAAATTAGGAAAATAAACAATTTTAGAACATGAACCAAAATTAAAAATCACAAGGTCAGACTCTGAATTGCAGATATTTACACATGTCCAATCTGCATTTCATATTGACAACTCTATGGAAGGTGCTCCTGGGAGAGTATCAATAAGCAGGTACTTATTTAACAGAGATTAATGAAGATCTCTGAAGAAACAGAGTAAGTTCAGCTAGTAAATAACATTAAATCAAAGTGAAAAAGAAGAATTTTTCAACAGGTCAATTAATATAATACAAACAAAACTTATTCCAAGACAGAAAAACATAAGTGTTTGAAATTTTAATTGGTTTATTACAGGCCTATGAAAAGGATGGGAAATCTTAAAGAATGATGTCAGTAATAATGGACATGATTTCCACTAGTGGCTATAGGACAGGCTTTGATATATGGAGAGATATAACTGAGTTCCCACCATCTTTGGGATCCCTGGCTAGAAAGCTCTAGTCAAACTCAGTACTGATTTTAGTGCTTTGAAAAAAGAAAATAGCAAACATGAAAGAAAAACTTAAGTGAAGATTGTTTTGTGCATCTTTCCAAGCAGGAAAAAAATGTACCCTGATAAAAGATGAAGTACAGTACGATAAACTAGATGACAAGAGGCCCTGTAAGCTAGGGCCAGGTAAATGAGTCAAGTCGATGAATATATTAAGTCAGTGTCAAACAAGTCACTCTTCCAAATGTTAAATTCTTACAACATTATAGGGCTGACTGCAACAGAAATGCAGGTGTTGGATTTTCTTTAAATGAATTCAAAGAATAGAATGAAAACAACCTGAAAACTCAGGATTGTTTGGCTTTTATAGAAGATTTCATGCAAATGAAACATTCTTAATGATGCAAAACTACTGAAATTATCATGAGCAGGTATTTTGTCCTTTCAAGTCATTATTGCCCCTCTCTTCCCCTAATCAGCCACCACTTCATTAGCAATATCATTGAGTGTCTTGACTTAGTAAAAAACCCAGTAAAAATTCTTGTTAGATGTCAAATGGAATTAAATGGAGAACACAATTTTAATTGCTACACAAAAGTCTCCCTAGTAGGCACTTTTGTTTAGTGGTGAGACAGTGTTCAAAACATTGAGAATATTATCTTTGCCCTAAAAATAGTTTACAGATTATGTGATGTCCTGAATATATATACATCCTTTTAACTAGTTTTTTCTAATAGGTGAATGACTTGTTCAAATTATGGAAAAGATTATGATAAAAAGCAATCAAAACACCAGGACTTTATTTTTTAAGTATTAATTGAACAAAGTCTATTATTGCCAAACTTTGGCATCACATTGGTAGCTTGAAATCAAATATATTGGGAGTAGTTATAACACATAAATCATCTAAAGCTGCAAATCAGGACTCCTGTCACCCCACCCTCTTGTTCCACATCTAAAAGCACATCACTGGTTATTTGTCACAGTAGATCATGCTTTCTTCTTTAAACTCTTTTAACTTCTGTTTCTTGGCTGTGATTTTTCCTCTCGGGTTGCTCTTTTGTAATTGCCTATATGCGTTACAACTTTGCTACATTCTTTAAATGTGTGTCTTCTTCAATATGCTTTCCTAGGCCCTTTCTATTGTAACTCTATGCACTTTCCAAGTGTGAACTTTTCCATTCTGTCTTCAACTAACCTCCAGCCCTTTACTGTACTCCAGTACTACTTATTCAGTGGCTTTCTGAGCAACTCTACCTGTATATCCTATAGGCTTTGGCCTCAACATGTACAAAGCCAAACCCTTCCCCTCAATATCTGTTTACCTCTTACATTACTGATCACAGTGCTTCCTTTTTTTAGTTCTCTCTTGGCTCCCTATTGTGTGAACATAACCTACTCCTTGGCTTGCTATACCTGATCATTGTGGAGTGGCCACTCCACATATATTTAGCTCATCTTTCATCATCTAGGCCCCTACTCTTAAGATCTAACTACACAGAACTACTCAAAATCTACAACACAGGGCTAGAGACCTGTGATACGCCCACCTGAAACAAAATGGCCCTCATGAAACAAAATGGGTACATTGGAAGATGTTCATCACCACACCAAGATGTCTGACTTTTGTCATATTATCTAGTAACTTGTCTCAAGAAGGCCCTGCAAGCTGAATCCTGTGTAACTGGAACAAGGAAGAAATACCAAACACAGAGTTTTCACTTGCCTGACTCAGCACAGGAAGTACAGGCCTTTGATGGTATTTTTCAGTACAGTCCCTTTTGCCATGCAAGTAATTAGGATGTAGGCACCTTTTGAGGCATTATTCTGTATTCCTTTTCTTTTCTCTCTCTCTTTTTTTTTACTATTCTTTTTTAAATTTTTAACTTTTTTATTTTTTAAAGGATACTTAGATTACATAAATGTTACACAAAAATTATAGGCTTCCCATATACTCCACTCCCCAAACCTCCCACACCCTCCCACATAAACAACATTCTTCATTAGTGTGGAACATTCATTGAAATTGATAAATGCATCCTGGGGCTTTGCCACTGAGCATGGACCATAGTTCACATAGTCTACACTCTCTCCCACACTGTTCTGCATGTTATGGAATGATATAAAATGGTCTATATCTGTTGTTGCAGTGTCATTCAGGATGATTCCCATGTCCCGAAATAGTCCCCATATTACAACTGTTTTTCTCTCCCCCTGCCCCTAGAGCCACCAGTGGCCACTGCCTCCACATCAATGTTGTAATTTCTTCCATTGCTAAAATCACAATATGTCTCTAGTAGAATACCAGTAAGTCCACTCTAGTCCATAGTTCATTCCGCAATCCTGAGGATTCTGGGATGGTGATGTCCACTCCACCTCTAATTGACAGGGTGCTTTGATCCCATACAGCTGATGGATGGGACTCTCTTGATTGTGGATGTAGGCTGTCTCGTTTCCTTGGTATGGTGGTTGTCAATCTTCACCTCCTTGTTAGTTGTCCTGGGTGAGTCCAATGAACTGGAGAGTAGGTGTTGCAATTCCACTGAGGCTCCAGGCCCAGCTGGGACATGGACAGCCCAAAGATTCCAGTTTATTGGGCATACACCTACCAACACCATTAACAATGGTCTGTTTGGGACTCTCTATGAAGCCTGTTGCCGTTTTCATCACTGTGTAGCTCATGCCTCCAATGTTTTCACAACTGGGTTCTCTCCTCTTATCCTCTATCCTAGAATAAGTTTCCTCCATGTAAACTTGACTGCATTGTAACTGAATTATACAACATCTACTTAGAGTACTTGTTCTCCAGATATAGTCTCAGTGTATTAGGGCATTCAATATCCCTAAAGTACCTGGCTAAGTTAGATGATCAATAAATAGTTTTTAAATGAATGAATGAAGAATGGAAAGTGGTTTTTTTTTCCACCTCTTTGCAGCACCACCATCACCACCACTTACCATGGAGTCCTTAGGCTAGTGTCCTTTTCCTGGTCATTCCCTAGGATTCCAAACTATGGCTTTTTCTTCTCACTTCATTCATGCCTCTTTGTTGCCTTCATCCACTCCCAGATGCAAGAATACCTTAAATGTTCTTTCTAATATTAGCTTCAGGGCCTTGCATTCCATCTTTACACCACTGGCAGAGTGACCATTCCAAAACACAAATATTTTCAGATCACTACTATTCTGCTTAAATACCTTCAATTAATTCCTGTTCCCTACAAGATATAACACAAAGTGCTTATTCTCCCATAAATTGCCCTTTATAATTTAGGTGCTTCCAAATTTTCCAAACTCATCTAAATATCTGACTTAATTAATGTCCTGTACCACCATGGAATGCCAAAGTCATATTTGGATAGAATCCACCTCCAAACCTCTACATTTATTATTATTTATTAGAAAATAAACATTTCTGGGAATGATCAAACTGGATGGCTTTGCAAACAGAGATCTTTACAAATGAGCAATGAATATAAAATCTTTACAATAATCCTTTAAAAAATGTTCTGCATCTGTCCGTCCCTTATACAGTATGACCATGACATTTATGACACTATACAGAACAATTTTTTTTGTATTTATTAACTTAAACTGTAAATAAATTGTGGTCAAAAACTCTGTCTTCTGATTTCTTTTTCAATACTTGCCATAGTATCTCACAAATAAGGATAAATCTGTGAATGACTGAACGGTATATCAAAGCCTGTCATACCAATTCTTATTTTGATCTATTTGGAAGCAATCAAATCCATGAGACACTAACAAATTGCATTATTACAATGTAGACCTGTTCTATAGACAAACCATATGTTGAGGCACAATTTAGTATTTCCACACAATTGCAACCACTTCCTCTTTATTACAATTTATTTGTGCTGTCATCATAAATCTCATTTATTTCATCAATTTTATAATTATTCTATAAAATATAAACCAAATACTTAAAAATATATAATCATTTTTATTACAAAAGCAGTATATATTCATGCCAGAAAATATTGAAGGTACATAAATGAAGTCAAAGGCAACTATAATCCCACTACCCAAAGATACAAAATATTTATACCTGGATTGAATATTTTCCAGTCTCATTTCTATACATAGTTTTATTTTTCCAACCAAAGGGAATCATAAAGCAAAATATACTTTAACCTGATTTAAATAACAATGTCTCAAATATTTTCCCATGTGATTAAATATTCTTTTGCAAAAGAATTTTTAATGCCTACATAGACTATGCTTTAAAAATACTTAGAGTATGAATAAAGCAGTTGTAATTTTTATAGATGAACTTTAAATTATTTATTGCTTTTGAAATGATGCAAATGTACTTTCCATTTTATTTTGTGTTAGTTAACAGTATTTATACAATCCCATTTGAAAAACATCTACATTTTTCACAGTTCCCTAATCATTCACTGATGTGTGTGTTTTAATTTTTAATTTGATCCACTTAAGAGAAGTTAGAGGAATAACTATGGTATAAAACAAAAAAAATTACATGAAATTGCAATCATTCTTGACATTTAAGCTAGAAATATTTACAATTTGAAAGAGCAACACAGAGCCATAGACAGTGGAGTTTCAAGTGTGCGAGGCACATAGCAAATGCATACTCCAGGGAGGGAGCTATCAGTGAGTGCTCAAGTAGTAAAGACAGATTGGGCAAAGGGCATAAGACTTGAAATGTTTTAAAGAATAATCAAGATAGGAATAGAAGAATAGATGGGGAAAGTATGCCAGGCACAGACGTTCAATAAACATACCTTACGTGTGAATATACCTTTCACGTGTAAGGTATATTTGTTTTGTTTGGGGATATGTTTAAGTATGATCAGTAAGTGTGAATTGTATATGATGTTTTGTTTTGTTTTAGATAATATAGAGCTTTTTATTCTCAAAGGGTCTGTCCGAATTCGTTGAAAAATCATAAGAGCATTAATTGTGGTTTTTCTTATGCTTGTTTCACTTTTTTCCCCTCTATATCTTTATGCATTATCAGTTTCTCTCCTCCTGTTATGGCAAAAGAGTTTGCACTTTCCTTACCTCCATGATCTCTCCATCTTAACCTTTGACTTCATTCCCTCCTGCTCCTACTAGGACCTCCCTTCCTCAAATATTCAGCAGTACCAATGTGTCTTTCGACAAATCTGAGCATTGTGAGTGAGTAGCATAAAATAGTTGCTTGCGATTCACCACTAGTGAATAATTCAATCATGGATTAAAATCTGGATTCAGCCCTCACTATATTTAAACAAAAGATAGTGTTCTTTCAACAATTATTATCATATTGTTTGTATAAAGACAAAACCCTTTCTAACAAACTACCTTTAACATGGTAAACATTTTTTCAGTTGTGTATGTGTTGCTGCATTTTGCTAGCAACACATATTATTACACCATTTGCGAGGGAGGTGTAAGGAAAAATGCCTATTTTATACTGGTAAATAGGTTAGCTTCTTAGCTCTATTTATCAAGAATAGTAGCAGACACTAGTTTGGATACAGTAATATCTAGGCCATACCCTTAAGATTCTAGAGGCTTACCTTTGTATAGTCTTTTAGTCATAAAACCAAGTAGCTTACATTGTCTTTACTCTTCGATATCTGTATTATTGGACCAGGGTCCACCTCTGTCTTCTCATATCCCTTTTGTTCATTGGTTTCTACCACGTGGTACCATTCTGGTTTACTCTTGTGATGGATAAAGACACCAAACCTTAAATATGTTTGTTTTATATAAGAAATTTTTCAAATTCTGTTTTTCCATCTTCTTCCATGAAATAATCTATTCCTATGAACAAACTTCTTCATATAAATCTCAAATTCTATTTTCTAACCTTAATCTTTATTCTAATTCCTCAACTTTCTAATTGCCTACTCTAAATTATGCTTTGGATGTTTAGCATGCAAAATTAGCATTCCCATATAACTCGTCATTCAAACCATGATATTTTTGAGAGTGAAAACATTTTAAATTAAGCCTTATTAATAATTATACCTGAACAGCAGATATGAGCTGGAACAGACCCAAGAAAACTGCAAATATGGCCATCCCACCTAAAATTCATCATTGTTCCCACCAAACCAGTCTGCCTTCTCAGATTTATACTGCTCCTAATTACAACAAAATACTCCTGGGAACCATTCTATTAATTCACCATGTATGATTATTTGTCTTTTGCATGGCAAGTAGCTTTTTATTTTCCCTAATGCATTGCCTCTACCCTTTTAGGGCCACATTAACTCAAATTTGAAATATCAGAATAAACTTCTAACTGGCTTTGTAGTCCCTAGTCTCACCCTACACCTAACAGATCATTCTTAGACTATCATATTGTTTTTTTATTAATATCAAGTTGTGTGGTGGGGGTCAAGTGTGAAAAACTTAAAAAAATTTCTCATTTCCTGCATATTAAGTTTCAAATTCTCTTACCTTGGCATTTACAAATTTTGACATAATTTTTCAAACTCATCTTTTTGGCCTTTTAAAATTTTTATTATAATTATTTTGCTATACAGCCCTCCAGTCTATGTCTCTGGTTACTTTGGTTCCATGCAAACACAATTTGAGCTTTGTTAATTCCACAATTTTGTTTATTCCATTTCAAATTCCTCATGAGAACTTCTCTCAACTTCTCAAATCCAGGTCATTCATCTCTTTTCTTAGAATTTCTATAGTGTATATTGGATATAATATGACATTACACATTGCTTTTTATTGATTTTATTAATGTCTTATAACCTGAATTACCTGGCATTGGTAACAATTTCTAATACATCTTTTTATGTACTTTTATCTAGTGAGCCATGGAAAATTATGCACATAATTAAAAAGTCATGAGAGATACTGGGAAGAAGGCATCAGACTAGGCAGACAGGGTTCAACTCTCTCACAAAAACAATAAAGAAAGAGCCAAAAGATGTATGAAGGACCTGCTCTGGGGAGGGGGTCAACAGAACAGGACAGTGCTACACAGCTCCCAGGAGTGTGAGGGACAGAGAGACAAAGAATTTGAAAAAAAAAAAGTAAGCTGACAAACCCCATGAAGGCTGGAAAAGGCTCTCCTCCTCCACCCCCAAGATATTAAACTGCGCTAAAACACCTGGCTCACTGCAGTTGCTTAAGAGGGGAAGAGACATCTTTTTCCATATCAGCTTTTACAAGGGAAAATGGAGAGGGATTTGGGGGGCTTTCTTCAGTGCATTCAGCCAGCAGAACCTGTTTTAAATCTCAGATGTGACCAGACCAAAAGAAAGGAAAACAGAGATAGAAACACTTATGTGGAAAGGTGCACCAATGAATACCATCTGCTGGCTGGTCAGGAAATTGCATGGAGCAAAACTGCTTTGGCTTTGATCATCTCTGTACTCTAACTCCTGGGAGAAAGTCTGTGGCCCATTAATGAGTACCTGGCCCAATTTTAAGACCTTAAGCTGGGTGTAATGGTTTGGCAGTTTTATATGATTATGAATTCCAAAAATATAAATTGAATCATGCTTGTAAACTGATCTATTAATCTGGACATGATTAGGTTATGATTAGGGCATTAACTGGGCCATGTCAGTATGGTGCTGAGCCCCGCCCCTCAGTGGGTGTGGTCTCAAGTATAAAAGGCAAGGCAAAAGACAGAGGGGGCAGAGTTAAGAAGCAGAGTTTTTGAGAAGCAGTTCTGATGTTGGAGAGAACACCCCAGGAGTAGAAACATGAGCCATTTGCCTGATAGTCTACAGTGGACCTTGTGGAGGAAACAGAGGAACTAAGCCTGGAGAGAAACGCAGCCCTGGGAAACCAAAAAGCCTGAACCCTGGCAAACGTCGGCAGCTGTCTTGCTCCAACATGTGGACTTTGGTGAGGGAAGAAACTTATGCTTTGTGGCCTGGTAACTGAAAGCTTCTACCTCAAATAAATACTCTTTATAAAGACCAACCAAATATTGGTATATTTGCAAAAGCACCCCTTTGGCTGACTAATACACTGGGCAATTTTAAAGACTTAGAATAAGATGACCCAAATAGCAAAGAAGCACTGTGAAAAAAAAAAAAAAAGAACAAGAGGTAGGTGAGAGAAATTGGCCATCAGAGTAACTTGACCAACACATTCAGATGCCTAGACATCAGAAAAAAATTACAAGCCATACCAGGAAATAGGTAGGAAACAGGAAGAGATGATCCATCCAAAGGAACAAACCAAATATCCTGAAGAGATACAGGATTTAAGACAATTAATTAATGATAATAACATAACTCTCCTAAAACAAATCAAAGAATTGAAAGAAAATACGACTAAAGATATAAAGGATATTAAGAAACATTGGGTGGGCATAAGCAACAATTTGAAAGCCTGTAAAAAAAGTAATAGAGCTTATTGGAATGAAAGACACAATGGATAAGATTAAAAGACATTAGAAGCACATACCAGTAGATTTAAATTGCCCACAGAGAGAACTATCGATATCAAGGACAGAACATATGAACTGGAAAAAACAGGAGAACAGAAAGAAAAAAGAAAGGTATAAATAGAACACTTTCTCCAGGAATTGTATGACAAAGTGAAACACACAAATGTATGAATTATCAGTGTCCCAGAAGGGGAAAAGAATGGAAAAGGGGCAGAAAGAATATTTGAGGAAATAATGACTGAAAACTTCCCTACCCTAATGAAAGACATAAATATCCCATCCAAGAAGGAAAACACATTTCATACAGAATAAATCTGAACAGACCTACACTGAGACACTTGTTATTCAGAATGACAAATATCAGAGATAGAGGATTCTGAAAGCAGCAACAGAAAAGCAAAGCGTCACATACAAGGGAATTTCTCTATGATTAAGTGCTAACCTCTCATCAGAAACCATGGAGGCCTGCGAATATTCTCGCTGTCCTGATTTTGTGATAATCAGGGTAGGCTAAACATTTCCTGTACTAGAAACCATGCATGTGTCCCCAGACCTAGTTTTTCTCCCTAGGTCTGTTTTTTAGAATGCTGGTGATAATCCAAGCCTGATTTATTATATGACCATCTTGTATAGGAAATGACTGTAACTTAAGGTATCTTTGGTCAACCTCAAGACATATATCAGTTGAGCGGATGTGGCGCAAATGGTTGGGCATCTGTCTCGCATATGGAGGGACCTGGGTTCAATCCCTGGGACCTCCCAGTAAAAATTAAAAAAATAAAAATATAGAAGTTGTGTGGGCTGCCAGGCCCATGTGCAGGTACACTGCCAGGCCCCACGAGTGGGTGAGGCCCCCAGGCCCTTTGCATGGGTGCACTGTCAGGCCCCGCTGAGCCACACAGCAAGATAATGACATAAAAGAAGAGTGGCACAAGGGAGAGCCAATATGAGACACACCGAAAAACCAGGAATTAGGTGGTTCAGGCAGTAAGACATCTCTTTCCCACATTGGAGGTTCCAAGGATCAAATCCCAGTGAAGACAGGAGGAGAAGG
>PVKH010007051.1:0-20527 GCA_004027955.1 Chaetophractus vellerosus | reverse complement strand
TTTTATAAATTTTTTCTGAAATTTAACATGGCCTGTATCCAACATTGCAAGATCATACAGAACACTTCTATTGCTCTCTTCTTCCATCTATTCTATTTCCCCCACCCCCTCCCCTTGGGGCCCTCAGCGACAACTGGGATTCACTCCTTGAAGGACAAGATTCATAGTTACTTGCAACGACACTGAGGGCTTGACACACTGATCTGCCCTCCCCTATTAGAAATTGCCCATGCTTTCAAGAGACTTCCGACTCTTTGAGAACATATTGGACCTCCCCAGGATGGGAGTCCAACTCCTTCCCGCTCATTGTGTGGGTCTCCAACCGCTGATACAACACACTATGACAAAATGATCACTCGCACATTCCCTAGAGGACTGCCCTGTCCCAAAAGCCCCCCCATCCAGCACCCTAAACCTGTAACACTTCCTTGTCATTGCCTAAAGGGCTTTCCCAACGTTGTAGTTTCAACCACGTACCCACCAATCCCCAGTTTTGACAATTGTCTTTCATATTTTGTGACAATTGTTTCACAACAATACAAGATGGTGATGGTGGGGCAATTTATGGGAGCCCTGTATAACGTTACATTTTTGTTTTGTAAGTTCACAACTTTTACTATACACTTATTGTTTATGAATGTTCATGTATGAATGATAAACTTCAATTTTTTTAAGTTAAAAAACACTTTAATAGCAATTGAATTTAAATATGTAGCAATAAAATGTTTATTAAACTTACTTACATTAGAAACACCAGAGAAACTTAATAAATCCCAGTGCCTTCTTCAGCTTGAACATAAATTTTGGCATAATTTTTCTTACTCTGGCTTGGGCATTACATATTTAAAATTTTGACAGTATTTTGTGCTGTGACTTGGGAGTTACATTTTTTAAATTAAATTTATCTGTTTTTATAAATGAGATACTGATTTATGGTTAAGATTGAGAACTATTGGTAAAGATAATCATTGTTCTTTAGTTCATTTAAAATAACTTCACTCTTCAATTATAAATGTGGTAAAAGTTCTTGATTGCAGAACACTAAAAAGTACAGAAAAAAATGGATGATATAATAAAATTCACCCTTAATGTCAATATTAATCCAAAAAATATTGCCATAGGAGAATACTCATCATATAAGGAAGTCAAATTGAAGGGAAATAAGAAAGGGAATATTTAAAAAACGCTACAGCGTTCATCGTTTTTTCCCCTAAGTTGCTTAATATGTCCACTGTGGAGATTTAAGTGATTTCAGATTTTAAAGATCATATGACAATCATTTTGTTTTCCTCCAACCATCACAGCTCCAGGTATGACATCATTGTGCCTGTAAACAATGGACTTACCATCCATTAGAAGCCCTAGAAAAGGACATAAAAATGATTTTGATCACTTCTCGGCCTTTTCACCGATCAAGTGTAGTATCTGTTCTTATCAGTGTAATACCTTATACGTCCTCTATCAGAGGACACTATATTAAACGGATTTTTGCAGCTGATAGGTGGACTAGGGGCTTCCTCCCTCCACTCCACGCATTGACTCGGTATTACAGTGCTTCTGAGAACGGTGCACAAAAAAAAAAAAAAAAGATTTTGATCCTATAGCCTAGAAAGGAGATAACTATATCTTTATATCTATGAATGCTTTTCATAGACTTTGAGCTGGTTTTGTTAAATGAAAGCATTACCTTGATCTTTATTGTAATAATTTCTTGATATATATTTAGTGTCTAAATATTTACTGACTTTAAAATATACCATTCCTGCTGTCAATTTTGGGCTATACCTATAAGGAGTCCTCATGCATTTATTGATTAGGAAAAATATATATGTCATTGATTGTCAGGGCTGCTAAAACAAAATACAACAAACTGATTGGCTTGAACAACAGGGATTTATTGTGTCAGAGTTTGGAGGCTAGAAGACCAAAAGCAAGGTATCAGCAGACCACGCCTTCTCTGAAGTCTGTAGCATTCTGCTGGTGACTTCCTGGCACTCAATCTCTGCCTCCATCACATGGCAAAGTGTCTCTTTCTGTCTCCACCTATAGTTTCTCCTTCTATGTCTGAATTTCCTTTGTTTATAAGGACGCCTGTCATATTAGATTAAGGAATCCTATTTCAGTTTGCCTTAATCTTAACAGGATCATCAAAGAACCCACTTAAACACGAGTTCACGTCCACAAGACTGGGGGTTAAGATTTGAACATGTTTTTGTGAAGTACATGATTCAAACTATCATATTTTATGCTTAATTATTATACATATATTTATACATATATTATGAGTTTCACATTGAAAGTTTGGTTGGCTAGGCTTTTTTTTTAGAACATTATTGTGTGAAATGTAAAATACTATGACATACCTGTGTGATGAAGTGCCAGTTTCATGTCAATTATATGAAATGTAAAGCTGTTTACAAGTGAAGCAACTCCCTTTTAGTTCAATCTCTCAAACTGTGAATACCATGGGAGGCTTCTTGGCATGCAGATTTCTTCCACCTGTTCTTAGATGAAGCATAAATGTGAACCATAGGAAGTATAATTTTCAGTGCTAAACACAAAGCATTTATCTTACAACTCTGCAAGGGAAAAGTACCAGTATGCACAATTAGGTATTGAATACTTCAAATATTTTTCTTTTACCAATCTGAGATTTTTGCCCAGAAGATTTCTTTTCAACAAAAGATTCAGTTGTTTAATTAATGTATTCAAGCCACATAAATATACAGGGAAAAATATGGCACTGATATAGGCAATTCAGATTAAATAAAATGCTTAATATAATGCTATATTAACCTTACTTAACTTTCTAAAAGTTATATCTGATTTTAATTAGAATCTTTGGGTATGAATTTCAGTTAATCTATATTAGGAAATAGCTGAGTAGCACCATGGTAGCCTGAAAGAGTCAATTGACCTTTCTCATGTATATTATTTATAAGTGAGGATTATATAGGAAGTGGTAAAGTGGGTTCTATGCCACCTTAAGTCATTAGTGTAAAACTTGGAACACTTAACATAAAACTGGGAACACTTGGTCCAAAATTGATTGTACCAAGAGTGATAACTGGCTTAATCTGAGCCCATAAGAACATTTCATGGTCTTTGGAACTTAGAAGCAGATTAATATTGGAAAAAATATTTTCCAAAAGATGAAGATTTTAAGGTAAAACTTGTAATTTTGTGTAACTCTCATGGCATGAGTATAAAGCAGATTTTAAAACAGTAAAGAAAGAAACTGATTCAAAGAAACAAGCAAAAAACTTTTAGGACAGGATCATGAGAACATAGATGTCACAATTTCTCAGATGTATCCTTTGTCTAGTTTGCTTGTTAAAATGTTCTTTGGATTCTGGAATTCAGTATATTTCCCTTATTTCTTAAGCTAGTTAAGGGTCTCTATCATTTGCAACAGAAAAAACTTATAAATAAATGAATATATACATAAATATAATAACTATATATAAGATTAATCTTAAATACATATTTTCCTTTGTTTTAATAGCAAATAGTGTTCAGTTCTGAGATGTACTTTTTAGTATCAAAATAGTGATTTGTACTTGAAGCATAAATATGTCTCTTTTGTACATTTTTAAAACATTAATATTCTTCATAAGTGAAGACCAATCTTCAGGAAGCAAGCTGACAAAGTAAAAGTACAGTCAAAACCAGACCATTACTAAGCTGCAGAATTATTAAAAAGAAAAATAATTAAGAGAGCTTAACTTATGAAAACATTTCCCCTTTTCTTTCAATTTGGATGTTTTTAAAAAGTTATACTTAAATATTTGGTGTAAAAACCTATGATTAAGAGCATTTTACCACTGGGAATTGGTGGAATTATGAGTGAATCATCATTAGAATAAACATTTTAATTATTAATCACAAGTGTCTTGGCAACATTTGGAAATAAATATTTATTCTGGAAGCATTTGGAAAGAAAATGAACTGTTCACCCATGGCAGAAAATAAAATGAGGATGGAATGAAAGAAATAAGTAGACCCAGCTGTTAATTTTTACTATTAATAAAAAGAGTGGCGTGGATACTCTCAAAAACATGTAATTAACTTAGTTGTGCATTTTTAGGCTACTTTAGCATGTACTAACTGATATGATGCTCAATGAGGATTAAAAATATTAGCCAACTATCTGACTCCTGGAGTAAATTTGCAAGCACACTATGTTTTGTGTGTTATCTTGCAGAAATGTTTCCCAGATTTTCTGGTAATGGAACCTCTAATTTACTTTAAGTAACAACTGCTCACCAATTCTCATTCCATGTTTTTCAGGTAAAGTCAATTCCACCTTTGGCTCCAGGGACAGGAAGGTAGCCTCTTATTGGCACCTTTTCATAGTACCTTAGGAAAGTTCAGAGACTGAGACTACATCTCTGGACTTTTCCTTGGTCTACATTTTTCATGAGCTTGGAGGATAGAGAATATCAGCAGGAACCACTATTGTGTTATCCCTTGGTGATACCTCATGGTAATGACTTATCTGAGCTAGATCCCAGCATTCAAAACAGAGAAAGGGTGAGGGGAACACATTGGTGCACCTAGATCCAACCTCATTAAACTCTGGCTTTTCTGCATCATAAATTACAAATTCCATTGTGCTTAAAGCAGCTTCAAATGAGAATTTTTTGTTACTTGCCATTTAAAAATTTAAAAGATAATTATGAGACTCCAAAAACCTCAAAAGGATTTTGAGGTTTAATCATCATTTTAGGTATTGGTCTCTCTCACGACTACCCATCCCTTATTTTACAACTTCTCCCCACCCTTTTTTTTCCTTTTGTCACTCCCTGCTTCCAAAAGATTATAGGGTAGGCCCTCAAAATCAGATATGCATTCAATAACCTACCCTCTAGCTAAAGCTGGTTATATCACAAGAGGAAATATATTCAAAGCTGATGCAAAATACATTAGGATTTAGGGAAAACTTAATGTAACATTGAGAGTTCTTGGGCCATCTTTCAACTTGTAATATGGATTAAGAAACATATGAATTGTCCTGAATGACACTGAAACGACAGATACAGGCCATTTGATATAATCACATAACATGCAGAACTATGTGAGAAAGAGTGTAGACTACAATGTGAACTATGGTCCATGCTTAATGGAAAAGCCCCAGGATGTATTTATCAATTGCAATGAATGTGCCACACTAATGAAGGATATTTTTGTGGGAGGGAGTGGGAGGCGTGGGGAGTGGGGCACATGGGAATCCCTATAGTTTTTGTGTAACATTTATGTAATCTAAGTATCTTTTTAAAAAATTTTTAAAAATTATTAAAAAAAAGAAACATATGAGCAAGAAGTGAAAGAAGTATATGGAATTGTATCCTTATAATAAATTCATCTCCCCCACAATGTATATATGTTTATATGTGCCTGTATACATATATATACATGCACACACACACACAATTTGTAACTTGGTACCCATACCATCCTAGCCAATAATAGAAAAACTCAATACGATTTCCATTACTTTTGAGGCTATGTGGGAAGCAGAAACCATAGGATATATAGGGCCTTTTTGTAATTCTATACATGATGGCACATAGTTTCTCAGTTCATTATCTCTGTTTTCCTGCCTTTCCCCATTCCTTTGCTTTCTTTTCTTAGACTCCTATGCCCTGCTGTTTACTCTGTGATCTTCCAGCAGCATCAGAGGGAGCTAGAAAAAAATAAAAATTTTATAGTGTAGTAATTAGAGTAACAGGTAGAGAGATCAGTAAATACATGGCCCAATGCTAAATTCTTGCAGATGTTCCTGACTGAATCCTTGCCAAGAATTTGAAAGCAATGTATGATTATTTCAGGAAGCTGCAGACAATCAGCCTTTCAGCACTTTTAAGTCCAAGCTACTAAGAAACAACATCAAAAAAAATTATATTTCTCTAATTTGTGGAGTGGGAAACAGCATTCTGAAACTTGGTGACTTTTTTCAAACCTCATTTTTCAAAACTTTTTCAAAAGCACAATTACGTTATTATTATAAGCAAAAGTAAATTTAAATCATAATTATCTACGTATCAAGCATCTGTTGATTATTAGTGCTCTATTTATACAATATTATTTTTAGTCAAGAATTGTCCCAGTCTGTTTTGATCATGAGACTTTGATAAAAGTATCTGTTTCCTTGGATATATCCCAACATTAATGCAGGGTCTTGTATCAATAAGTTTTTAAAAGTCTAGCAATTCTTATGCTCAGGGGAGGTTGTGAAACACTGATTCGATCTTGATGTAAATTTAGAGTCAAATATTTCCTGTTCTACTTTACTTTCTAATTAGTATTCAAGGCTATCTGTGGCCTTTGATTAATATTATCCTCAATTTACTCCAAAGTCTTCATCACTTCTCTGTACCCTTCATATATCTCCTTATTCCCATAACTATATTCATTTCTCCACCTTTTTTTTCTTAATGCATATTATGCAGGTAAACTTTGTTAAATTTTTTTGTTTTTCTATGCTGTATAATATGAGATAAAATCAGTGTTTGGTTTTCACATATTGCCATTTACTTTCTCAGCATTTCCTTCTATATTAGTTGGGATTCTGGTTGAGAAACAACAAAGAAACCAACTGTAGATAACTTAAACAGAGAAGAAATTTACTTGAAGGATATCTACCTGCACAGAGATTCATAGCCTAGGGAACAAGGTTGAGAGAACATTTAAATGGGTAATAATTTGTCATGCGTTCATTCCCTCTCTCTGAGAAATGAAAAAAAAAAGGCTATGTGTGCCCTTCTTCTTTCAAAGGGTAGGTAGAAGGAGAACTCAGCATCACATAAAATAAGTAGCATGTTAATATGCAGAGCAATGAAAATAAAACTAATGGCTAAAATAATCCAAATGTTACTTTACCAACAGCCACAAAAAAACCTTCTTCCCATATATAAATTCCAAATAAAAAAAAAAAAACCCAAGAATCCTAATACAACTCATTTTTTCAATGAAAAATCCATGCACATGTGGCTCAAAGGGAGGCAAACTACAACATTAATACATACAACTCCAAGGTCCAAATATCTTTGTGTTGTCCATTTCTCTTCTAGGTCTATTCTGATGTATGTGTATATTATCTCACATACAGTTTAAATTGCATAGTTAGCCACGATCAATTTACTCACTACGTACTATTTGGGTGAAGAAAGTAGCAAATTAAGAATTTAAAAAATAACTATGTATATAAAGTATACTTCATATATATGCTATATATACAGTATAAATATTATATATACAAAATATGTGTGTGTGTGTGTGTGTGTGTTACATCACCAAGAAAAGGAAGGCAATTAAATTTAGGAAAGGAGAATTTCCCATTTCTGCAATTGGTCACTGAGGCATTGTTGGGATTTATGATTTTTCATTTCCTTTACTACCCTACATTCTCTTTGACTGCAATCTGAATCTCAACTGATCAGGATCTAAGCCTTTTTATAACATTAACCTTCATTTCTGAAAGATTTCAGCCTATAGTGGTTTTGCTTTTACGTTTTTGCAATGACTTGCCATTAACATTTGCCTTTAGATATAAGAGAACAATAAAAATGCCCAGAAAATGCTGGCTCTATTCAAACTCTTCTCTGTTTCAATCTGTAGCAATGCCCCAAACCAACATTCAAACTCCCATTCTCCTCCTCCCAATAATAGTAGAAGCCACAAAAGGCAAATTTCTGTCTCATTTTACAATTCAGTGGAATCAGAATACCCCTAGTGGAAGCATGTCTTTTTGAGGTACTAAAATTTCTAAATTGCAATATATAGGACTCATGGAAATAGTAAGCAAATAGTTTATAAATGAGTACTTAAGATTAAGTATGGGAGGTACTCCTTACTTCCACTTATTGACTTCCAGATTTAAGCAGAATATATTCTGCACCTTGCATGGTGTTATTTACAAATGATGCCTGACTGGGGCCTCAATAAGGGAGATAATGTAAGTAATGGGGAAAATTATGAAACAAATAATATATTTTAGGATAGTGTTTGTCCTAAATAATATCAATTGAATAACAACCAGTTCATAAAGCACTAGTAGGATCATATGATAATATGGTAACCATCAAGAGTTTGGCTTTTGTTTTCTTACATGTCTATTACCAATCCAAGAACTATTTATGAAAAATATAATCATTTCTTGCTTGTGATGGTTAAGTTCATGTGGCAACTGATCTAGGTTATGGTATCCAGTTGGTCAAGCAAACACTGGCCTCATTTTTACTGTGAGGATATTTCACAGATTTGAATCAGTAGCCAATTTATTGCATCGATGGCTGATTACATCTACAATCAACAAAGGAGACTGCCTTTATCAATGAAAGAAGATCATCCAATCAGCTGTATGCCTTAAGGAGGAGAATTGATGATTTCAGCAGTCAGGGAAAATTTCTAACTCTATTTGACCCAGCCCAGCTTCTCCTGAGAAAATCACTGAAATCTTCATCCCAAATTGCAGCCTGCCCTATGAAATTTGGACTTCCCAATTCCCACAATCATGTAAAGCAATTCCAATAAGAAATCTCATAATATTTACAAACATATCCTGTAAGTTCTGTTTCCCTGGAGAATTCTGATATACACATTGCCAAGAGTGGCATAGTGTTGTTCCAATTCTGTGGCAGTTGAAATTATTTTATGAATCTTCAAAAGAGATATAATCTGTTTGTACACTAATCTATTCCTCTGGGTGTAATATACCTTGACTGCATTAAATTCAGTTGAGGGCATTTGATTAGTTTACTTGCTAAGATTGGTGTAGGCTTTATTTGGGACAACATCAATGGGGCATGGCTCAGGTTGAGCTCTCACCTCCTTTTGGGGTCTGATATAAACAGAATCATATAGACAGACAGAGGAGGAAAAATAGGAAACTGCCATGTTTGATTCTGCCATGTAAGAGAGAAAATTGCTTAAGCATGAAGCCCCAAGAGGCTAGGCCCACAGATCAGCTCAAAAGGAGACAAGACCTGCTATATGCTTGATAGCATACACCTGAACTTGAGAGGAGAGTGGAACTTAGGAAGCCCAAAGAGACAAGTTCTATGTCAGCTTGCAGCTGAAATTGGAAAGAAAGTAGAGCAGCTGAGCCTGAGAGAAGAAGTCCAGAGGAGAAGGAGAGACCAGGAGAGATCGCCTGCCATCTTGTTTCAACATGGGACAGCTGACTTTGATGAGAAAGCACCTCTCATGGTGCCTTGAGTTGGACTTTTCATGGCCTTGAAACTGTAAGCTTGTACCCCAAATAAACCCCCTGTATAAAAGCCAACACATTGGTACTTTGCATCAGCAGCTTTTGGCAAACTAAATTAAATAACGATAAAACTTTCCAATATGGTGTCCAATTATGGTTTGTTATGCCCTTGTAGAGCATTATGGACTGCCACCAATGCATAAGTAATACTAGATTTTCTAGGTCAAAAGACAAATTCACTTAGCTATCATAAAGGTTTAACTGGGGAAATTTCTTTTGCTGTGGGTTGCATTCAAACTTGGCTGTCTTTCAAGTGACCAAGGAAACATGTTGGATCACAATTTCCTTCATCTCTTTTTTAGTGGTAGTAGGCAAAGGGTGTGGGTATTTATTATATGATAGGAGAAATATCATAACTTCCCTGAAATGAAAGGCCTACATAATTTGTGGAATATATTTCCATTCTCTGACAAATGTTTTACTGTGCCATTTAATTTATTTACAAATTTCACCAGTACAGTTCTATCAGCATGATGTTATCAATAGAAGGACCTTGTGTGTTGATGTCCTTTGGAATGGGAAGAAAAAAAAAACTCTTTGAAAACTAAGAGGTGGTACCAAGTTGGAGAATTGTCCTAGACCTGATGAAAGACATTGAAGGTTTATTTATGTACCTCCTAGATTAAAGCAAGTTAATTATGGTAGCCAAGGCTAATTGGCATAAAAAACATTGCCATATCAACTGTGAGATGTAAATTGACAGGGAATGAATTGATTTGCTCCAGGAAGAGACTTTATCAAGAATAGAAGCTATAACCTTGAGTTAATGCCCTATCCAAGACTTCTCCGTTTCAAAATCAGGACAATCTGATTTAAGTTAGTTTATAATACCAATCACCACACACATATATTTAAACTTTCTAAATTCCTGTGATTCAGATAATGATATATAATTGATTTTAATTAGTAATTTTGTTGTGAGGAAGTACTTCAAGGACTTACTCTTGGCTTACTCTAAAATCCCTTACTTCTCCTAACAAGGAATCAGTGTGGTGATTATGGCAATTGTTAATGATATCACTTGTAAAGTAATACTTAAAATTTGATAATAGTAAAACTAGGTGGTTTCAGGATTTCAATGAATCTAATATGTGTTAGACTGAGGTCAGTTGTATTTATAGTCTCCTTCTACATGTCTCTATACTAAACAATTGACACTGTGATATTCTGGATCTCTGGGACCAAATATTAGATCAAAGGATTTCTTTTCAGATCCCTGAAGTATATCAGTTTTCTCTTTTGGTGGTACTTGGTTTCTTGGTAAAGTATACAGGATAATTTCGTATAGTTTTGAAAATATTAGCAGTATAGATATTCTTTTGTTATTTGAAAATTATTTCCTAAATATATACCAAATATATACGACCTATATAGAATACTTACATACACATATATAGTACTTATATATACATATATAATACTTAAAAGTTAATATAAAGCACAGCTTGAAAATAAATATTGTACACTCTAGGGTTTAGATTGACACAATATGACTTTAGGACAGAAGGAAAAAAAACAAGAGAAGTTTATTTGATTAACAGACTGAAGACCTACTGAGAAATATTTCATCTTTAGGGAAAATTAAGATGAGATAAACAGGGTTAAACAAAAGGTCGAGGGTTTTCTATTTCAAGTAATGATGGATTAGATGCTTTAGAGTAAGCTTTCACTGAGAACAACTACTTGTTGAACCGAATAAAAATGCATCAGAGAATAAAGCAGTGAAAACTTGCAAACTAACGCTCTTCGAGGGAGCAGAAAACTATATAGGTTAAGTGGACTTTTGGGACCTTTTCTTTTTTATAAAAGTTTAGAGATTTTGGAAGCAGAAGCTGAATGGTTCAGAAGCTGATCAAACGTTTCCATAGACTCATGGGATGATAGAGACAAACATGGAGCTCAGGGTCTTCTGGAAAAAATAATTAGGGTATAGAATGGATTCTCAATTTCCTACAATGAAGGAATAAAAGTACATTAGAATTAGACAAAACTTTGTCAAGACTGAGGACAACTTCAAATAATCTCAATTTGATAACATTGTGGGAAGCAAAGATAAATCCACTCTGGATGAAGAGTACCTCATTCAGAGCCTCAAATTGCCTTGGTAGTTTCTAATATACTAAATCAAGCAGTCAATCAAAATTAGTCAGGCTATGAGGAGTAAGACATCAATGAAAATAAAAAGAAGCAACGTGCAAAAATACTGACCACAGAGGATACAGAAAATTTAGTTATCAATCACAAACTTTAAAATAAGCAATAGTTAATATGTTTAAGAAGTTAAAAGACAAAAATGAAAATTTTGGCAGAGAATTGGAATCTATAATAAAGAAATAAATGCAATAACTAGAACTAAAATATATGTGAAATTAATAACTCAGTGAATACAATTAACATCAGATTAGATATAGGTGAAAAGAATATTAAATTAGAAGGTAAACCAGAAAATTAAATATCCAGAATGAAACACAGAGGTACATGAAAAGAATTGGGAAGGGTCTGAGATTTTATACTGCTTACAAGTGAACCAATTAGCCTGCCACAGTTTCATAGATACTGACAGAAAATATAAGATTCCTTGGTCAGAATAAATGGAATTTAGTATAAGGCTTAGCAGGCAGCATGAGCTTCATATTAATACATAGTGTGACCACAAGCCCAAATTCTATGGGCAAGATGCTGAGGTGGCCCCAGATGGATGCTGCACACACGATGATTTTACTCCACATGTGAGGAAATCCCAAGCTTAGAAAATATGTAAGGAAGCTTCAAGCAAACCTGACCAACCTTGATTCTGGAGTTTTGTAGATATTATTTGCATTATCCTTGTCAGGAAACAAATCTGCCTTCTGGCCTGGATAGGGACACCATTTCTATATTCCTAGGTTGTTTAATATGCAAACCTCTTTGAAAAAAATAGTCCGGAACAAAATCTGCCCCCAAGATATGTAGGCCACTATGCAGAATTGTTGCCAAAAATATACCTACCTTTGTTTCTCTATTGCTATGCCTTCTGGAAATTTTTTTCCGTAAATACTCTTTCTCAAGGGTCACTCTGAGTAATCTGAAAGACATTGGCTGCTGCCATCAACAATAGGATTAAGAGAACCTTGCATGGTACTCAGAGATCCAGACTCAAAATGGCACTATTTTTAATAATCCCCAAACAAGAAACAACTGAAATCATCACCAACAGTAGAAAAGATTACCAAATTGTAGTATATGCCTACACTTTGGCCTAGAGTTATTTTCCAAACTCATTGCATGGATAAGCCCTTTAGAAGGGCACTTGCACAGATCAAGTCAATCTGCCAAGGCTGGTAAAGGAGTTTTCTTTTTTCCTTTATTATTTATTTATTTATTTATTGTTCCTGTCATTCAAGGAAAGCCCTGTTATAACACTAGATTTAGACAAGCTTAAGGAACAGACATCTCAGAGTCTGAATTCAAGCAATAACACTAAATAACATTAAATAACACTAAAATATCAAAATGACCACATTCAACAAAAAATTACAAAACACACAAAGAAATAGGAAATAATGTCCCAGACAAAGGAAGACACTAAAGCATTAGAAACCATCAATGAGAAGGATCAGATCAAGGACATTCCTGACCAAGAGTTTTAAAAATTAGCCCTAAATATGCTCAAAGAGTTAAAGGAAAGCATGGATAAAGATCTAAAGGAAATCAGGAAATAGGTGAACACAAAGAGAATATCTTTGTTCTTAGGAAATGTACATGGCATTATATATGTTTCAGGAGTATTATGTGTGCAACCTGCTCTCAGATGTTCAGAAGATAGATGATAGATAGATAGATAGATAGATAGATAGATAGATAGATAGATAGATAGATAGATGGATGAATGGATGCATACCTCATTTATTGCTCTTCACGGATATTGTGCTTTTTTTAAAAGCAAATTGAAGGTTATGACAACTCTGTGTTGAGCATGTCTATTGGTAAGTGACAGCATGGACTCACTTAATTTCTCTATGTCATCTTTTCATTAAGTTATATACATTGTTTTAAAAACCATAGGCAGATACCCAGGAGTACTAACAATCAGAATCAGCCCAACACTTGCTACTTATCAGAATTCCCTTCTCTCCCATTACTAAAATTCTTTCCTGAGATTGTCTTACAGAGTCAAACTCAGCTGCTGAGGGAGCATGCTCAGACACAGACACATCGCACCCTTGTTTTGAATGATCCCTGAGACTAGGAACAAAAGTCATTTTCCTTGGAACCAAGATTATGGGGATGAGGCATTGTCAGAAGCAAATGAAATGCCAGGGTTCTCTCAAAAGGAAGATAAAATGTCACCCACTGGCATAGTTCTACCATACATAGACAATCCTATAAACAACCAATCAGAATATACCACCATGAATCCCTACTACAGTCCCTATATTTTGTTTCCATCCAAAAGTCTCCCTTAGTTCTTATATCTGGGAGACAGATTTGAGCATGCCTCTTGTCTCCTTCCAGTCGACTCTGCAATAAAATCAATCTGTGCTCATTTATGTATCTTTCTGAACACTAGAGATACAAGTGAGTTTGTTTTTAGGATTAAATGAGATAAATGTGCCTGGGTAGAAATTTTTAAAGTAATGTTTCTATATTTTGTTAAGCTGCATTTTGTCTATTTTTTGAAGTTGAAAAAAAGCTTACCTTAAGAAAATTAAAGTATATATATTTTATATTTTTTAAAAAAACTTCCTCAAAATCCTGATGTCATAGTATTGGCCTCCTTGTATGTTGGGCAGTGAGCCCTTGCTCAGTAACATTTTTTTAAGGCATAATGTTCTATGATATAGTATAAACATTACTTTTATATGTACTGGAAAACCAAAATTCGTGTGACATGCTTTATTGTCATTTTCATTTACTGTGGTAGCCTGGAACAGAATCAGCAATATCTCCAAAGTATGCTTGTAGATAGAATATTATGGCAAAGGTGCCAAAATGTTAAAATCGGTGGAGTTGTGTATCATGGGGATTTGGGTATTTTGGAGATCTCTGCATGGGGTGTGCATTATTTTATTAACTGTTTTACAAGTATGTAATTATCTCAAAATAAAAAGTTAAAAAATGATAATTGGACTACATTAAAATAAACAACTTCCTTTCCTGAAAAGGCAGAAACAAAATGATAAAAAAGCAAAGAAGAGAGTAGAAGATATTTTCAACAAACACAACTGATTTACCCAGAATACAACATAAATTCCTTCAAATCAATAATAAAATGTTAGATAACCCAATTTAAAAATTAATTAAACAAGCAAGAGCCAGGAAAATGGCATCATTGTAGGTGGGCATTCTCCAGCTCTCTCACAAAAAATAGCTGAGAAGAGGCAAACTCCTACCTGAGTGAGCTGGTTTGGAAACCCACAGAGCAGGAGCCTTCAGGGCATCCATCTGAATGGGAACTGGACAAAGAGATAAAGAGCCCGAGGGAAAACCTTGAGTTGCTTTCCCTTGTAGCTGGAAACAGAGGGTGGATAAGTCCCACACTCAAGGCAAATAGCCTTTGTGGACACCCTGACTCTTACCAGCAGGCAAGTTGGAGGGAGCATTCTTTGGGAGGAAGAGGGTTCTGGCAAAGGGTGGGAAGTGGTTTCCTTTCTATGAGTTTGGGCACCTGAGCACACTTTGAAACTCAGGGAGGATACCAGCCAAAACCAAGGTGGCCCAAAGGAGAGGGGAGAGGGGAATCTGGTCAGACAGCCTGTCACACCCAGCCACCCTGGGAGAGAGGAACTTGGGAAGGGAGGAGGTGGAGACAGGCAACTAACTAGTCTGGCAGCTGAAAGCTATTAAAATTCCACCTCCCCTAAGGGAAACAGGCAGTAGGAAGAGCTCAATAAGCTTTCAAAAGCCTATTTAGGGTTCCATGGGAGGGTGAGGGGTCTGGAAGAGGGTCGAGAGTGGTTTCTTTGCAGGGATTTTGGTCAGCTGAGCCCCCTCTGGGTCTCAGAAGGGATGCTGACCAGACCAGGAGAGGGGAGGAGGATCTGCTCAGACAGGCTGTCACGCCCAGCCATCCTGGGAGAGAAAGCAATTAGAATAGAGAGGGGGTGGGGACAGACAGATGCCTAATCAGCAGGACTCTGACAAACCGCTAAGATTCTAACCTGCCCAAGGGAAACTGGGTGGATAGCTTTCTGAAACAGAAAATTACCTAGGGAGAAAGTTTAGCTCAGTGGAGAAATCCCCACCATGAATTTACAAGGTCCCTGGTCCAATTCCCAGCTCTTCTTAGAGAAGTGATCCAATGGGTTATCAGATATCTAGCTGATACTTTATGATAGGGAACATATGACATTCTTTTTGTATCAGCTTTTCTTGGATCTCCTATTTTTCTTTAAAAAGATTCTTTTTTAAATTTAATTTAGCTTACACACTAAAACCCAGTTCAAAACCTGCAGAGGTCAGAGTACAGGGTGATTGACTGATGAACACTGGCAGCCTGAAAAGCTCATTAGGGGCCTATGAGGGAAGGGTGATTTTCTTTTTATTGTTTGTTTGATTTTTGTTCTTTTATTTATTTATTTTTCTTCTCTTCTCTTCTCTTTCTTTCTCCTTTATTTAAAAATTTGGTGCTGCTGCCTTGTTTCTTGTTTGTTGTGTTTCCCCTTCCTTTGTTTCCCTTTTTCTCATTTACCAATTTTGTCTACCTACACTACTTCTTTTCTTTCCTTCATCTTTCTATCTTCTGTTTTCTGTTGTTGTTCTTTCATTCCACCTTTTTTTGTGTAGTCTTTGATTTTTTTGTTAAAAAAGAAGAAAGAACTAAAATCAAAGGTCTAACTGCACACCTGGAGGAATTAGAAAAAGAACAACAAACTAACCCCAAAGGAAGGAGAAAGAAGGAAATAACAAAGATTAGAGCAGAACTAAATGAAATTGAAAATAAGAAAGCACTAGAAAAAATAAACAAAACCAAAAGCTGTTTCTTTCAGAAGATTAATAAAATTGACAAGCCTCTAGCTAGACTAACATAGAAAACAAGAGAGAAGATGAAAATACATAAAATAAGAAATGAGGAAGGGGATATCAACATTGACTCCACTGAAATAAAGAATATTATAAGAGGAAACTTTGGCAAACTGTATGCCAACAGGATAGATAATTTGGAGGAAATGGATAAATTCCTAGAAACATATGAACAGCCTACACTGATGAAAGAAGAAATTGATGAACTCAACAGACCAATCACAAATAATGGGATTGAATTAGTCATGAAAAACCTCCCAAATAAGAAGAGCCCAGGACCAGATGGCTTCACATGTGTATTCTAACAAAATATCCAGAAGAACTAACAGCAATCCTTAAACTCTTCCAAAAAAATAGAAGTGGAGGGAACATTGCCCAACCCATTCTATGATGCCAACATCACCCTCATACCAAAACCAAAGATGCCACAAGAAAGGAAAATTATAGACCAATCTCTCTAATGAACTGGATGCCAAAATCCTCTCCAAAATACATGCTAATCATATTCAACAATGCATTAAACAAATTATATACCCTGACCAAGTGGGTATCATCTCTGGTGTGCAAGGATGGCTCAACATAAGAAAATCAATGTAATACACCACACAGACAGAACGAAAGAAAAAAACTCACATCATCATCTCTGTAGATGCAGAAAAATCATTCGACAAAAACAGCACCCTTTCCTGATTAAAGCACTTCAAAATATAGGAATTGAAGGAAACTTCTTCAATATGATAAAGGATATATCTGAAATGCCCACAGCTATCATTTCTCTCTAAGATCTGGAAAAAGACAGGGATGCCCATTGTCATCGCTTTTATTTAACATTGTTTTAGTAATACTTGCTTGAGCAATTAGGCAAGAAAAAGATATAAAAGGCATCAAAATTGAAAAAGAAGAGATAAAAATTTCACAATTTGAGGCTATACCTCAAAAGCCCTAAAAAATCTACATCAAAGATTCTAGAGCTTATAAATGAGTTCAGTAAAGTGGCAGGTTATAAGATTAATATGCAAAAATCAGTAGCATTTCTGTACACCAATAATGAGTAATCTGAGGAGGAAATCAAGAAAAATATCCTATTTACAATGGTATCTACAAGAATCAAATACCTAGGAATAAATTTAACTAAAGATGTAAATGACTTGTACACAGAAAACTACACAACACTGTTAAAGGAAATCAAAGAACTAAATAAATGAAAGGCTATTCATTGTTCATGGATAGTAATAATAATAATCATTAAGGTGTATAACCTACCCAAACTGATTTACAGATTTAATCCAATCCCAATAAAAATTACTACAGCAGTTTTTACTAATTTGGAAGCGCTAACTATGAAACTTATTTGGAAGGAGAATAGACCCCAAATAGCCAAATATATAATGAAAAAGAAAAATGAAATTTGAAGAATCACACTACCTGATTTTAAAACATACTACAAAGCTACAGTGGTCATAAAGCATGGTATTGGCACAAGGATAGACATACTGACCAATGGAACCAAATTGATAGTTCTGATATAAATCTCACATATACAGTCAACTGATATTCAACAAGGCCATGAAGCCCATTCAACTGGGAGAGAATGGCCTCTTCAACAAATGGCTCTTGGAGAACTGGATATCCATATTCAAAAGAAGGAGAGAAGAACACTATCTTACACCCTCAGGTTGGATTAAAGTTCTAAAAATAATAATAATAGCTAAGACCATAAAGATCTTGGAAGATAATGTAGCATCTACAGGATCTTGTATTAGGTAATGGTTTCATTAACTTTACACCCAAAGCACAAGCAACAAAAGGAAAAAGCAGAAATAGGACCGCCTCAAAATTAAAAAAAAAAAAAATGTTTGTACTACAAAGAAGTTTCTCAAGAAAGTGAAAAAGCAGCCAACTCAATGGGAGAAAATATTTGGTAACCTTATATCTGATGGAGACCTAAAATCCAGCATATATAAAGAAATCCTACACCTTGAAAATAAAAAACAGCCCATTTAAAAAATTGGCAAGTGATTTGAATAGACACTTCTCCAAAGAAGAAACACAAATGGCTAAAAAGCACCTGAGAAAATGCTCAACATCACTAGCTACTGGGGTAAAGTAAATCAAAACTACAATGAAATATCATCTTACATCCAATAGACCGGAGGCTATTAAAAAAAAAAACAGAGGACTACAAGTGTTGGAGAAGATATGGAGGAACGGGAACCCTCATCCACTGCTTTTGGGGTTGCAGAATGTTTCAGTCATTATGGAGAACAGTTTAGTAGTTCCTCAGGAAGCTAACTATAGAACTTCCATATCAACCAGCAGTTCCATTGCTGTGTATATACCCAGAAGAATTGAAAGCAAGGACACAAACAGATATATACACCTCAATGATCATAGTGGCATTATTCACTATTGCCAAAAGTTGGCAACAACCTAAATGCCCATGAACAGATGAATAGATAAACAATTTGTAGTATATACATATTAATGGAATATTACTCAACTGTAAGAAAGAATGCAGTATTAACACACAGGATAATGTGGATGAATCTTGAAGACTTTATGTTGAGTGAAGCAAGCCAGGCACGAAGGGCAAATATTACATGACCTCACTGATATGAATTAAGCAAATTGAGCAAGCTCACAGTGCTAGAGTCTGAAAGATAAGATTTTAGGAAATAGGAGGGGAGAAGAAGATTGTGAGTCAATGCCCAAATGGGCAAAATCTTTGATAAGGTGGAAATCTGTAGTTGTGCAGTGGAGGGGCATGACAGTACTGCAATGATATTATTGGGGTGGGTGGTGGTGGTGGTTTTCCAGGGGGCTAGGGTGGGGAAGGTGGGTTGGACAGTCCATGTAACTGGGGGGAAGGTTGAGGGAGGGATCAGGTGAATTCTGGGATTTGCAGGTATGTGGTTGAAACTACAATGTTGGGAATGTTCTTTTGGCAATATGGCAGTTGAGGGTTACTTGTTTATGGCATTGGATGTGGGGGTATTCGGAAGAGGGTATACCTGGGCAGACTTCTAGAGAGTGTGTGAGTGTTCATGTTATCATAGTGTGTTATATCAGTGTTTGGAGACCCACATAACAAGTGGGAAGGTGCTGGATTCCCATCCTGGAGAGTCCTGCTATGTTCTCAAATAGAGAGGCGAAAGCCTCTCGAGAGCATAGGCAGTGCCCAATAGAGGAGGAAAGACCAGTATATCAAACCCTCAATGTTGTTGCAAGTAACTATGAATCTTGTTCTTCACGGAGTGAAGCCTGGTAGTTCCCGTGGGCCCCAAGGGGTAGGGGAGAGAGGATAGAATAGATGGAATATGGGGTATTTTGGAGGCAATGGAAGTGTTCTACATGATCTTGCAATGATGGATACAGGCCATGTTAAATTTCATCAAAATTTATAAAAGTGTATGGTCCAAAATGTTAACCATAATATAAAACATTGACAATGGTTAGTAGCTATGTTTCAATATTTGTACACTGTAATGGTTTGACAGTTTTATATAATTATGAATTCCAAAATTATAAATTGAATCATGCTTGTAGACTGATCTCTTAATATGGGCGTGATTGGGGCGTTAACTGCCAAGTCAGTGGGACATTGAGCCCCACCCCTTGGTAGGTGTGGTCTCAAGTATAAAAGGCTAGACAAAAGACAGAGATTGGAGAAGCAGAGATTTGAGAAGCAGTTCTGATGTTGGAGAGGAGCACCCCAGAAGAAGACAAGTGAGCTGTTCACCCGATAGTCTACAGCTGGCCTTGTGGAGAGACGCAAAAGCATAGAGAGCCTCATGGTCTACAGCTGAACTTGTGGAGGAACCAGAAGCTAAGCCCGGAGAGAAATGCAGCCCTGGGAATAGAGGAACCCAGAAGCCTGAACCCTGGAGACGTCGGCAGCTGTCTTGCTCCAACACGTAGACTTTGTTGAGGGAAGAAATTTATGCTTTGTGGACTGGTAACTGTAAACTTCCACCCCAAATAAATACCCTTTATAAAGACCAACCAATTATTGGTATAATGCAAAACACTCCTTTGGCTGACTAATACATACATCAATTATAACAAATGTACTATCCACATATAAAATGTTATTAATAAGGGAAAGGGAAAAAGGGGAAGAATGTTGAGTATATGGGAATCCCCTATATTCTGTACATGACTTTTCTGTAACCTACAACTTCTTTGAAGACAAAATGAAAAAAAAAAAGACACTGGTGGAATAAATGCAAGAAAATAACACTGTACATACAAGAC
>PVKH010007050.1:9451-20623 GCA_004027955.1 Chaetophractus vellerosus | reverse complement strand
TCTGCTTTCTGCTTCCTTTTAGATGGGCCACTTAAGACTGACTCTTGTGAAAACTTACTAAAGGCTGAGAAAATAGTCAACACATTCCGAAACCCTGATATTTTTTTATCCCCTAGTCCCATAAAGCTCCAGGCTTGTCTAAGGCTCAGACAACAGCTGAATCAGCCATTTTCTAACATATAACACAGATTTCCAACTTTCCAGGTAGACATAAGGGCTTGTCTCTACTCTCACCACACCTAGGCTTAGCTGAATTTACCATCTAAAGTTTATCATTGCAACCACCCTCTGCCAAGTACAAATTTCTATGTTAGTCAGAACTCTTTCAGTTGCAAATGACAGGGAGGGGGAAAACAAAACAAAACAAAAACAACAACCTCAAAATAGCTCAAAGGCAATTTTTGGCTCACACAACTGCAGAGTCCAGGGTAGCTCTGGCATGAATCCTGGAACTCAGATGATGTCCTCAACTCTACAGCTCTTGTCTCTGCATCCTTTTGAGTTGTTTGGAGCAAAGCGCAGCTTAGGATTCACCAATGTCCTTTTTGAGCAACACAGGGATAATATCTTCTTACTCCCAGAGTACAGATATGAATTCCAGAGAAAGGCTCTGATAGCCTGGTTTTCATCAGGTGCCCAGTCCTTGGATGGATCACTGTTGCTCTGTGTGTCTGTGTGTCTGTGTGTGCTGGCAGAAGGAGGGGCTTCTTGGGCCGAACCAAACATTGGCTCCATTATTTCCATCTCCATGATGGGGTGGGGGTGAGGGTTGGAGTTGGCAGTGCACTAGCACTGACGCCCCCACCAGAACCAGAAAGAATGTCACCCCTCATCTGTTTCCCAACAGACGAAATGCTGGGCAGCTCAGAACATTGCACCTTACAGTAAGATTCCCCTTAGCAAGTTTTCACGTGCTACTCGCATTGTTTGTTTGCTTCTACTTCTGGCTCACTTAAGCCTTTGCTGCTGCTTTTCTGATTTTCAGGCTCCACTTTCCATTCGTTTTGGCATATGTCTGATTACATATGCTTCACTCCCAACTCGAATTTTTACATTTGGCCCTGTATCACAATTTGAAAGTGCCTGTGTTTCACAATGCCAGGTGTTGGTGGTAGGGTGATATATGGGAGCCCTGTAGGCTCTCCATGTTTGTTTTTTAAGTTCACAACTTCTGCTATACACTTATGGTTTATGCATGTGCAAATATGCATGATATACTTCAATAACTTTTTTTAAATGAAAAGAAAAAGAAAGTGCCTGTTTCTACCATTACATTCTGCTACATGTAATACAGTGGTTAGTAGAATAGATTTTGGTGTCAGGAAGATATGGCTTAAAATCTCTACCATATATTACCTGGGTATCTTTTAGCAATTTGCTCAATCCCTCTAAGCCTTAGTTTTCCTAATCTATGAAAAAGGAATAATAATCAGGCCTTACTTAACACCATATGAAAGCATTACATTATTAATCAGAAGAATTGCTCTTGGGAAGATGAGAATAATTACCAAAAAAAAAAAAACCCTCTCTTTTAAATATAGACTGTCCTTAAAATTCATAACTTCTAATATGTCGCCTCATTAAGTTCCATGAGTAATTTTAATGCAGTTTATTTAGTTTTATGCAAGAATGAGAAATTCAGAGAGACTGAGCTATTCAGCTTCGTTGTTGAGTAATATGTCATACTGAGATAAAGTACGACTTAAAATGTACCTATCCATGTTTTCATTATAATCCTATTCAATAAATCAATCACAAGCTTAAGTACGAGGTGCCAGGTGATGTGCTTTATTTTACGAAAGGTCTAGATAAAGGATTCGGTTTCTGTTAAACGGTGAGCACGCTACTGCACATTCTCTACCAGAATGAAATATTATGCAATTAGCCTAAAGGACTATTTGAGTGGATTGAAGGGTGAGATGCATAATGAGAAGCTAATTACAGGGAAAGATCCTAGCTGCAGATATTTGTAGAATATTTCTTTTCTGACAAAATGCAGAATATTTATGTGGCATTTACGTGAATCAGTGGAATTCTGGGATGAAATGGTGCAGTTAGAGATTGTTATCCCAGCGGAAGTATTCTCTGTGCCCATTATCTCATAATTAAATTTCATGTTCTTTTGTAATCCACCAAAATAAAAATGTTGGTTTTGCCACCTTTGTATACAAGTAGAGCTGGGAAAACTTGATCTGAAATCCTTTTCCACCTCAAAGTAGATTTAATTTGTGGGCAGTTGATGAGTAGTTTCCTGATGTTTGAAGTGTGTGATAAACAATTTCTCATCCATGGAGCAAAAAGGTAGAATCACTGATTGAATAAAACACTTAGGTTATCTTCCCTGCATTCAATGATTCAGTCTCTACTTCAAGGTGCCCCAGAATTTCTCAAAAGGATTGACAAAAGCAACTCTCCCTCTCTCCTTGGCTCCATCTGCCCAACCCCTTAAGAACTTTGCCTACCACCCAAGTCATCTCAGGAAAGCTAAGCTATGCTAAACAGATTTTAAATACCAATGACCTGGGGACTGAAATTTCTATGTTACTTTAACAAGTCTAGGTGCTAAATATTTTCAGAAGCTGATTGTGGCATGTAGGTTTATAACTGATTATTGTATATTCCAAACCCCAAATCAGGACCCATAGTCCAACAGACAATTTGAAAGTGGGGCAGAATATATAAAATCTAGACTGCTCCAGAATATCTCATTTGAATAGTGATGACAGATGTACATCTGAAAATTATTTTAATAGCCATAAGAGAAATTTCCTGTTGTACAGTACTTCAGTTTACAAACTACCTTCATAAATATGATTACCTTCCCTGCTACACTGTGAGCACCTCAAGGGCAGAGGTTTTGATTCATTCATGTTGTAACCTGCAGGCCCAGCAAGTTCTTATTATTAGGCATTTAGCAAAAAGTAGGTTGAATAAGTAAACAAATGAATAAGTAATTTCCTTCAACTCTCTTCATGATAATATAAAATAGATAAAAATATGTATAATTCCCTTTATTTAAAAAAATAAATCAATGGCTTTTAGGAAAGATTAAATCACTTGCCCAAGTCAAGCAGCTACTAAGAAGTAGACTTGAAAATTGAACCTAGGTCATCTGATCTTAAAGCATGTACTGCCTCCAATTAAAAAATAAGTTGAAAGGGTAGGCTTTAATGCACAAAGCTGAAAAAATTGCAGTTTTAGTTTTGCTTCCTTTTCAAAGCGATGAGCTCATCGTGGTAGAACTAGAGGCGTTTTTTTTCCACTTCAAAACTCTGTGTCCTGGAGATCTGAGGTTTCTTTGCACATAGAGAGAGAGTTGAAGGACCTTGTTTTAGAAGGACTGCACCCAAAGCCGGATTTGCTGGGATAAGGTAGATTTTCCTGGCTTCATGAGCTACAGCAAAGATCCCTTCGAGCAATATGGGATCAAACTGCATGGATGTCAACAGCAGTCTACGAATGAACCACCTGGCTTTGAGCAGAGCAAAACAGAAGAGTAACAACCACAGGCAGACATGTACCATAAATAAAAACACCTGAACGCTGCAGGTTGGATTTCCTGAGAGGCCTGGTAGGTTGAGGCTGAGCTAGGTTTAATTTCATTTAGAAAAATTAAGAAATTTGATGGTTCCTGCACCTGAGTGAGGCAAATCTATTCCACTTACTCTACTTAACCAAAAGAGGCCCTAGATTATGTTCTTTCCTTAAGACAGCATGCAAACCAGGCAGAAGAATTCAGCAAACATTTTGGCAAGAGACTGGATAGAGAAATTGTCTCCATCTCCTTCCAGATGTTCTTTACACACTTCAAAAAGGGAAACGTGTCCTTGTTAGGATCACAACAGTCAATCCAAACACAGCGTCTCAGTCACACAAAGCTCTCCCTGGGTAGTTTTCTTAAGTGCCTTCCCTTTCTAGGGTTCTTTTATGATATAAAGAATAAATCTATTATTGCTTGGCTGCAGACTTACCAAGGATAAGGATTAAGGCCAATTTTAGGCTCTAGGTGCTCCAGCTCCAAACAATTCCCTGACCCTCAGGTCTCTATGATCTAAATTCTTCCTCTGGTTCATGCCTTTCAAAGAACACCAAAAACAGAAATTTGGAAAAACAACAACCCTGTGAGAGGTCCTGTCTGAGCTTCATAGGGCTGCTGTAACAAAATACCACAAACTGGGTGGCTCAGACAACAGAGATTTATTATCTCACAGTTCTGGAGGCCAGAAGTCCAAAATCAAGCTGTGGGCAGGGCCATGCTTCCTTTGAGGCCTCCAGAAAAGAATCTGTTCCATGCCTCCTCTAGCTTTGGTGGTTGCCAGCAATCCTTGGCCTTCCTTGTCTTGCAGCTGGAGGACTTCAATTTCCACCTCCATTGTCAGAAGACCTTCTCCCTTCTTGTGTCCACCTGATCCTGTGTCTAAATGTCCCCTTCTTATAAGGACACCAGTCATATTGGATTTAGCCCACCCTAATCTAGTTCAACTTCATCTTCACTAATCACACCTTCAAAGACCTTATTTCCAAATAAGGTCCTATCACAGGCCTGGGGATTAAGACTTGAATGTATCTTTCGGGGGGACACAATTCAACCCATAATAGATTTAAGATTATTTATTAATCCCAAAAACAAAGATTATGTTTGTAAACTGGTCTGTTCCTCTGGGTGTGATCCCCTTTGATTGTGTTAGATTCAGCTGAGATGCCCTTGATTCAATTATGTTATGATTAGGGCTTTGATTTGACCACTTCAGCAGGGTGTTACTCAGGTTAAGTCCCTGTCCCTTGGTGGGCTGATATAAATGGGCACTCACTCAAGAAAACACAGAAGGTACACAGGAAAAGAGAGAGCTCCATAGACACAGAAGAGGAGAGAACTTGGTCATTTTGGTCCTGCAATGCGACAGAAAGGAGAAGGCTCAAACAGCTAAAGCCCTGGGAAGAGAGACAAGCCCTATGCCAGCCTACAGCTGAGATTGAAAGAAGCTGGGACCCCGAAGCCTTAAGAGAAAAGAGGAAGGCTGAACCCTCCCAGACAATGCCCGCCATCTTGCTTCAACACAAGGCAACAGACTTTGGCGAGAAAGTACCTTTTATGGTACCTTGAGTTGGACTCTTTAAGGGCTTGTAACTGTAAAATTTTACTCCAAATAAATACCCTTTATAAAAGGCAACAGATTTCTGATATTTTGCATCAGCACCCCTTTGGCTGACTAATACTGGTGGGGACAGCAAAGGGGTGGGCACTTTTTTAGGTCGCATGAAATAAGAAGAGATTGGGAGGCCCAGGTCTGCTCTGAGCAAGGTGGGTGGTTGTAAGGGCAATGAAAGGGTTGCCACCCTGAAAGTGGAGAGATCTTGAAGGCTTTTTCTTCTTCCTGCTTACTGCTTCTTTGTCCAAGCCACCATTCAGTACTGGGGGGAGAGAGAAGAGTTTTGTTTCTTAGATCTGTTCCTGATAGAAGGAAAGGGGGGCTTGGGAGAGAAGTTAACACAGAGGTGGCATATTATAGGGGAATTTCATGATTATGTTATCTTTACTTTTTCCTGCATTAATTTGAAGAACTGAAGTTAGCTTGGCACTCCTCCCTTCTCTCTTGACTCACTACCTTCACAAGGAACCTGCTCGGGAAAATCTGCTCTCTTTTCTTAGTGAGCAATTCTGAAGTTCTAAACAAGCATTCCTACCTGCCATTGGTCGGTTGATAATTTTCATAATTGATAATCTTTAATTTATACTTCATACCACCAGTGCTACCACTTCTAAGAATTTAGGAAGCGGGCTTCTGTATGTTGAAAGAATTTGTCCACTTTGCTCATATGGGGAACACTCTTTTGCTTGTATTGAGTTCTCTTTGCTGTTTGATTTCTGTGAGTCTAACTCCATGTACTTCATATTATCAAAAAATTTCCCAAAGTCATCAGCCCTTTGATAATGTCTTGTTCTGTTTCTTTTTTTTTTCTTTTGTTTGTTTTCTTTTTTCTCTGCCTGTGTTCTCAATGATTCTTCCTCCTCTATTTGAGAACATAGCAGGACTCCCCAGGATGGGAGTTTAATATTTTCTTGTTTATTGCGTGGGTCTCCACCAACTGAGATAACACATTATAACAAGATGAACATATTCATATTCCATAGAAGCATGCCCCAGGTGCACCCTGTCCTATATATCCCCCACATTGCTCTGTTTCTTAGTGTGACCAGTGCACCTTTGTTTGGAATTTGGGGAAGTATGTTAGTTATTGAGTTATTGTGCTCTGCCTTATGATGCTAAGATTGGGATTCTGGAAACCACTTTACTGCTCTACTAATTGGCACCTTGTTCAATTCTACCACCAGGGAGAGGCTGGGAGAAGGCCAGGGACCTGCTTCTTCCACTTTGACTGCTAGCTCTGTTAATGTCACTGAACAATGGTTCTTCTCTCTTCCAGTGACAATGGGTGCCGCTTGCACACATTGGTTTCAGTTTGCAGTGTTTTCCCATGCTGTATGAATTCCAGCTCCTGAGGGGCTTTCTCTCCTCTGAGCTCCTGAGGCACCAGTATCTACCTAGTACACCCCGCCTCAGAGACCTTGAGTACCAGGCCATGGGGGCCAGCCTTCAAATTCCTGGGGTACCAGTTGTAACCAGGAAGCTCCCTTCCTCACAACTCTGGGTCCCAGCTCTTCAGAGCTCTCCCATAAGCTTCTAAATTTAACAATTACAGTCTCTTTTCTATTCCCAGCTGAGAGGGGCAACTCGCTTCCTATAGTTACTACTTCTGTGAATTACCAGTGTTCCCTTTTTGACTTTTCCCTAGTATCAGATTGACAAGTCTTCATGTTAAATTCATTCTGTTAAATTAACCAATGTGGTTTCTCTTTCTTGCCTGGACCCTGACTGATACAACAGCGAGGATAGGGATAAGTTCAAGAAGATTGGAACAAGTGCGTTGGCTGGGGTCATCATTTTGAAAGCACTTTACATCAGATCTTTGTCCACAAAAGCTTTCTTTAAGATAGACTTTTCCATTGGGAATTTGCTGCCCAGTTACATCAACTCCCCCATCCCACTCTTCCAATTGATGAATACATTAGGGCTCTGAGGTGTATTGAATTGTGTACATCCTCAGAAGACATGTTCTTAACCTTAATCCATATTCCTGAGGATGTGAATCCATTTGTAAATAGGAACCTTTGGAGACTATTATCAGTCAAGGTGTGAAATAGGATATTCTAAGACCCTATTTGGGTCTGGCCAAACTGAAACAGGGTTAAACCATATTGCTGGAGACCTTATTAAAAGCCAGAAGTAAGAGAAAGACTCAAGAGTGGGCCAAGGACATCACCATGTGGTGGGAGGCAGAGATGCAAGCCAAAGAGCCCAAAGATTGTGGCCAGCCAGTGCCAGAATGTACGGACTTCAGGGAGAAAGCTCAACCTTGCCAATGCCTTGATGTGAGTCTGCTGGCCTCCAAAACTGTGAGCCACCCATGTGTGGTATTTGTATTTGTCGTATACGCCCTATTAAACTAAGACGGTTTCTAATCATAATAATGAGACATTTTCTGAATCTGGTTTGTTTTCTTGGAAATAGACGATTTCAGCCTGAGTTTTAACCATCTAATTATGAGAGTGACACTGCAAAGCTTTCTTGTTCTTATGGCCAATAGGTAAAAAAAAAGACAGTGAAGAAATGAAGGCAAACATTTTTCCTTCAGCCTTGATGGAAAGAAAACAGAAATACTGAACACTAAGGAAACAGTTCTACTTATCAGCTGTATGGTAGGAGAAATGGCCGGGTAGATTAATGTTTTGCTTCTTAGAATTTTCTTGAGCACTCTGAAGAAAACTTAGGTCTTTTTATATTGAAATAGAACAATAATGCCCAGCATTGAGATTTCACTTTAAGGAGTGGTTCAAATACTCTGAAAAAATGTTTCCGAGGGGTCAGAAGCTAGCTGACTTAGTTTGTATTGACCTAAAAACAAGCAACTAGTATGGAGACGCAGGTATTGCACACAGTTTGTAAGAACCCATTTTTTGTTGCTGTCTAATTCATGTCTGACAAACATTCCCCAAATCCTGCTTGTAAACTGTCTCCTCGCCAAACCTGTAACCAGATAGAAAGTCTCAGCTTTGTCTTCTGTATAGTCCTTCTTGTAATATTCCTTCTTTTCAGCATTTCAGCCAACTATTCTTTTCCGAAAGCTTTTCTTTTTTTAACTGATATTTTCAAGTAAATTCTTGAAATACTTTCAAATCACTGCTTTCTGAACAGGGAATATATATGAAAATCATGTATCTCTTTCATCTTCCCGGTCCTAGCCCAGCAGGGTCTTTTCTTCATTCAATAAGCATTTTAATCACCCACTATGTGCCAGGCTCTGTGCTATTATATCAAGCTGGAGATACACAGACAACCCACACCCAGAGCCTGCCCTCTTAGCAGAGATAAATAGGTACACTACGAGAAGAGAAACAGTGATTGCCAAAAGAGGGAGACAAATAGGAAGTTACAAAAGTTCAGAAGAGGGCAAGGTTAATCTCAATGGGGGAGGATTAGAAATGGAAGAGGTGGCATTTGAATTCGATTCGGTGGTACTGGTATATTGTATCAGCAGATGGATTCGACTTAAATAAATTATGGCTTCAAATAAGATATGCCCACAAGATAACTGAATTTAGGGATATGGACCTAGCTACAGGCTCTCTTTTTTAAAGTCTGGTCCAGTACTAGCTTCGTCAGAGTTTTCTTAAAATTTCTTAAAAATTTAGATTTCTTAAGACCAATTAACGGGACTTCTGATTTATTGGTTGGAGTGGATGTGTGCAAAAATCTACACAACCAATACCACAGACCACGCACATAGATGCCTAAAATTGAGAGTCCCAATTGAGAGGCTTGGCGTCAGGCAACAGGTACAGAGCAGAGAAGCAGCAGAATTCAGGGACATCTGATATGACAGAAGCAGGTGTTCTGACAGGCAGGTGGACAGATAAAGCCTAGCACCGTGTCAGGGAACCCAGTGTAGACAAGACTGCAGAGCCTGACTCCTCCACCATGGCCCCGACTACTGGGAGTTAGAGTTTAGGACTCTGAATCTGATGAGAATTCAGGAAGACATCGTTTGGAAGAGTGAGGTAAAGTCCACAGAATTAAAGTGCTCTGGCAGTGTATGGGAAAAGGGACTCAGGCATGGGATCTGGGAAAGTGTGCTAACTTATCCAGGATGCAGTTAATAGAAAGGAGGATAGGATAAGAAAGGCAGAAGCCTAATTCCTAGAAGCAATGCCAGAAGTATGTCTTCTTGAGTAAGTTTTCAAACCCAGTTCATTGTCAGAATATGTACTCCTAAGCCCCACACTGGACCTACTAAATCAGGATCTCTGGCATCTGTCTTTGCATAAAAACTCTTCCAGGTACTTAAGATATTATCCAGATTTGAGAGTGACTAAGCAAAGACTCTTCATACTTCTCTTCCACAATTGCTTCTGTCAATCAGAGGTCACAGCTGAGCCTGCAGTGGGGACCCAGTGGTAGACACTGAGAAGAAAAGAGGGCATGGATCTGCTCGCTAACATAATAATCTCACGGTAAAGGACATTCCCACTTGCAAGTTCTGAGAATCCTGCAGGAAACAGATTTTCAGCACAGAAAGCCATTGAAAGTGTTTTGTTATTTTGTTTTACCATATTTAAAAGAGTTCTCTGATATATCAATACTTAAACCAGTGAAGACCCCTTTGACCCATCCTCTACCTCCATCACAACATTTGAATCATTTCCAGTTGTCACTGAATCTTCTCTTGGTTTGGGATTTTTTCATAGAGGGACCATTGGCAGAGTATAGTGTTGAATATGGTATTGATCTAAGCCAAACAGCATTGGCAGAATGTGGGATTTTTTCTGGTTCCACGGTTTCACACTGCATTATGCTTTTTCATTTGCTTATAAATTTTGCCCTTAATCTTTAGTTTTAATTATGCCTCTATCTGAAACACAAATAGCATCGATGTAGTCACACAGAAGGAAAGTATGACTGGGAAGGTAGTAAGCTAGTTGAGCTTCAAAGCAGATGAAACCTCTTTTTGTAAGGAAAGAGCAGTAGGATCACAAGGCTTTCAGTACTCAAAGCCAGTGCATTTATGCTAAATAGTGTCCGCTTCCATGGGGTACCACCCAGTTGAAATTAAGCCAAGCCACCTGATTTCTTCTTCCACTGGTAAAGACCATCTCTAACCAGCTGCCATGGATGTGGTTCAGAAAGCTGTCCCTGAAAAGAACTCTGGGCCATCTGTGCTTGCAGTGCTATTAATAGAATGTTCTCCAAATCCTAGACTTTCATCCAGCAACCTCACATCAAGACCTTCTCCAACATGAGATTTGGGGAACATCATTCATCAGCATTTCTTGTGCTGCACTGAGAGTGCATCATGATTTGAAGGGAAGAGGGGGCAAGGGGTTAATGGGAACCAAATTTACAAACTCACTGAGGACAGGATTTAAAAGATTATTTTAAAACCTAGGATAAGAGTGAACAAGCTCTTCCTGGGGGCAAAACTTCTGTTTTGTAGCTATGTATTGTTTTCACAATACCACAGCTAGAACTCTGGTTCCACCGATGGAAACCTTTTCCATGGCTTTCTAGAATAATAAGGAAAGCTTAAAACCCTGGTCAGTGCTATTGTGGTCAGTATAGGCTTGTTTTATGGCTTTGCTTTGTTTTGTTATTTGTTCGCCAATATTAAAGCATAGGGCAGTAGTTGGCTTACATGCTTCTAATTCCTCCTTTTATGTAGAAATACTGTGTACAAGAGAAAGGACTTCCAAAAGTGGAAAAAAGAGACCCTACAAAACAGCACTGTAAAGAAATGACAAAGAGGAACATAACGTAACATTTATTAAGAGGAGAGCCTAATAAATAGGAGAGTGAATTCTCACCTTCAAAACACAAATGAGACGTTCCAACAGTGATATTGGAGGTGGGGAGGAGGGAGAAGGCATACCTCAGAATTGCCGGGGTGGGTTTTTCAAACCCGCACCACACACCTCAAACCCCACACAACACGTACGCACCAAACCAAACACACATCACACTCACAACTCACATCTCACACCTCACATCTCACACACCCCACACACATACACACACACACCAAGATCTGGTGTGCTTACTAGAGTGATATGGTCCCATA
>PVKH010007049.1:6928-20562 GCA_004027955.1 Chaetophractus vellerosus | reverse complement strand
ATAAATATATGCTTGTTAAATGCTTGTTAAGTTTCTCCCTCAGCAGAAAGTACAAGTACAACTGGAAGCATGGTGTTCCTCCAATGTTTTGGCCTTACTAAGGTAAGGTCTGGAAATATGCTGATTCCACCTGAAAAAGAAGCAGACTCTGAACTATAGGAAACATCATGGGGTCCCCTTGACTAGATTCTGATTCAGGGAGTCTAGAGTGGGCCCTCGAGTCTCTTCTCTCAGAAATTTCCCACCTGATTTTCATGAGCAGACAGTTTGGAGAATTACATTTATTTATGTAACCAGATTCTGTTTTCAACACTTATTTTAGCCTATATCTTTCTGTTGCTTGATTGGTGGCAGGTCTACTAGGTTTTGATAGTGAGAACTTGAGAACTCACCTGGTGGTTTGTGACTGTGCTATCCTATCACTGGCTCTTACCCCAGTAGTCTTCACTCTGACACCGTCTTTAGGCTTAATTCTTCCAAATGAATTCCAATATTTAGAGCATTTGTTCTTAGCGGTAAATATGTAGAGCCCCTCTTTCTCTACCACCAATCTATCTCTTGGTGTTGAATTAATCTTAAAAACACATTTAACTTCCTACAGAATGTAAAGCACGGTACATTATAAATGCATTTATATATTCTTTTTAAAAGTGACTCAAATTAATGTCCTTACTAAGGTCCAACATATATCTAAAGGAAAGAGCATCACACATCTGTCAATCATTTGGAACTCATCTCCCAGCAGGAGAGCTGATCAATTTAAGACATTCACTTATTTTTCTGTGCACGGAGAGTATGAACTTTTCGTTGCATCTTAATTCATGTTTTTCCCCCTTTTATTGTCACATTACCTGTCAAATGTGAACTTTCTAGTCAAAGGTTCCTTTTCCTTATACAATGATGTGAATATTTTCTTAGTTTCTTCTTCTTTTTACATTCTTTCTTCCCAAAATATTGTACAAAAATGGCATTTTGACTTTCTTCACTTGTTCTATAAAGGGTATAGTATTAGACTGAGACCAAATAAGAGTCTTCTTCCTGAAGCTTCCTTTAGAGCTCTCTGGAGATATATAGAAATCTATTTGCTTGGTTTTAAACCCCCAAATTTGAGCATCATTCTGAACTTAAAGTTGACCCTGAGGACTGGTGACATCTGATCTGAGTAACAGCTCTAGTACTCAGTTGAGGTTGTTCTTTCTATATGGTTTCAAAACTGGAAGCTCAGAAAATCCATTAAAGCCAGATTTAGAGCAGAAATAAAGGTGACGACATTGCCATTTGAGGTGAGAAAGGCGAGCTTCTTCAGAGGGTTTCAAGAAAGTGCATAATGAAAACTATTTTGGAGCTATGTCTCTATGGTGCTCCCAGCTGCTCAACTCAGATCTCCTCAAGCAGCCCTGGGATGACATGCCGTATGACCTGATTAGACCCTTAATCACGATCCCTCCTGTCTCCCCCATATAAACTCCATTCTTTTAATGCTGCTTCCATTTCATGGGTTTGATTGAACCCTGCTAATATAAGGCTAGTGTTTTACAATGCCATTTGGAGAGCAGGCTGCTGAGCAGCAAAACAAACTGTTCTTTCTTTCCAAAGCACAACAAAGAATGAGAAAAACCACACTGTTGTCTCATATCCAGTCCCAGCATCACTGCAAAAGTTACCTGTGAACTTCTATTAGCACTCATTAAGCAATGCCTCTTCCCCCTTGGCTCCCAGGCTCCCTGACAGCTTTCACCGAGCAAGCTCTCCAACCATCCTCAACAGCCTACGTGCTCCATCAGCCCCAGCATTTAGGCTGTTTTACACTAAGCACAGGGAAATTTTGTATTTCACTTTGTATTCCAGACATCCAGTATCATCCATCTTTGGGGGTGGCTGTTGGTAGTCTTGTTACTCAGAGTCAGCAATGGGCATGAAGTCTCCTTTGATTATATTTCAGTTCCTTAACAGGAATCGTTCTCTTACCTCATTTGCCTGCTAAAAACCCATAGAGGATCCTGTCTTGTTAAATGTAATTCCATTGCAATTACTGTCAAATATTGAATTAAAAGCTCATTAACAGCTCCCCCCAACAATTGATTAAAAAGTTTTATTTTTTTATATTAAGGTGGTTTGCATTTACTCATGAACTCCTTTCCCATCTTTGGCCGAACAATAGTCATGAAGAATGCTTATTTTCTCTTGGTCCTGGAATCCCGGGGGTGTGGAATGACCATGCAGTGAGAACAGGCAAATGTGGCAAGAAACCAATCACTGAGGTAGAAACTGGGACAGAAAGGGTGGGATGCAGTGTGGAAGGACCACTCCATCCTCAGAGTGGTCCAACCAGGTGTAAGAGGGTAGGGCTCCATGATGGGTAGCCAGAGTGTGGATCTGAGGGGCCCAGGAGTAGGTGACATTTGAAGGACAAGGCAGGCACAGTGGCATTGAGCAATAGGTAAGCAGAAAGTAGGGCTGTAGCCACCGGGCTGGGTTTCTGGTGGCAAACTGGCCAAATTACAGCAGGACCCAGACCAGAAAGGAGGCATAGGATTTTAAGTAAAAATAAAGTATCACAAAAACACTCCCTCCCTCCAATCCATTCTCACCACCGCATCCAGAATGATCCTGTTAAAAATATAAAGCAGAGCCCACAGCTGTGCTGCCTCAACTTTACAGTAGAGTCTTAAACCAGTGCTTCTTAACCTCAAACATGCAAAGCAATCACCCTAGGATAGCTTATTAAAATGCAGATTTGGATTTGGTGATCTGCCATGGACCCCACGTTTCTACATTTGAAACATGCTTCCAGGTAGTGCCAATGCTGGTCTCTGGATCACACTTTTAGTAGCAAGAACTTGGAATACTCTTCAGCTTCACCTCACCCCCTCCCTGTACTTCCCCTGGTAAGTCCACGTTCCAGCAGCTCTCATCTCTTTCCACCTCGTAGGCTTTTTGGTTCCTGCTTGCTGTGCACGCAGTGCCACTCACCCAGTTCTGCTGGCTCCTTCTTCTTGGGTCTCAGCTGATATGTCACCTCCTCAGCATAGCTTTCCCTGACCACCCTATCCAAAGCTGCCCCTCATCCCCAATTATTGTCCAGCAGATTATTTCTTCCTTTTGTCGTTGTTTATTATACATGTTTATCATTGTTTATTATATGTGGACTAATTAGATATAAACTTCCAGGAAGACAGGAGCCATCATTGACCAATTTTCCACTGTATTGTTTATTAAGTTCTACCTATGCGCTAAATGCTACACTAAAGTGCTTTTGTGTGGATTATCTCATTTATTCCTAGCATCGATTCTGTAAATTGGGCCTTTTAAAATCACTGGTTTACGGACAAGTAATAGGGCTCCCTTTAAAAGCCAAAACAAGAGACTTCTAAAATCCAGAAAAAACAGTTATTACATATGCTGCCTCTGACCCTTTCCCTGGGTTTCACATGCCGGGGAGGGGTGTTCAATCAGGAATGGCCACTGCCATTTCCACATGGTCCCCATGGGTATACTGCCCAAACAAGGATTACAAGTCCTTTCCTGGATTTTCCTATCACCGTTGAGCTGTTCTGACACTAAAGACAAGTGCTAAATACTAAGGTAGAATAAAAAGAAATTACATAAGGAAAGCAACAGGGGGCCGGCTCGATAGCCCAGTGGATAGGGTGCCGGCATACCACATGGGAGGCCCTGGGTTCGGTTCCTGGGGACCTCTCCTAGCGGGCAGACCGCCTTGAGAATGGCAAGCCGCCATGGGCGGGCCAGAGCCGCCGTGGGCAGGGCAAGAAGCTGCCACGGACAGGGCAGGTGGCCTGTGAATGGAGCGCAGCCAGCCACCCGCGAACTGAAGCGGAGCCGGCCGTGAATGGAAGCAGAAGTCGCCCACAAGCGGGGAAAGCCGCGCTTGAGCAGTGACCGGTCTTGGCGCGTCGCCGCAGCGGGGGTGGAGGGGAGATATGTAATAAAATAAATAAATCTTTAAAAAAAAAAAAAGGAAAGCAACAAAGGTCATCGACGCGACCAGAACTCCTACCATACGCTGTGTATTGTGCTCCAAACATGGGCCACGTTGTTTTGAAAAAGCATCAGTCCAAAAGACTTGGGAGAGATTTCTAATCCCAGAGTAAAAGTGGAGCATACTGGCTGTACTGCTCTGAACCATTTCTACCATCAGCAACCAAGAGCAGGACCCGCTGACCCTTTCTGTAAATACAGCTTCAGGTGAGAGTGCATTTTGACAGTATTTGGCAACTGGGGTCCATAGATAGCTTTTGCGTGCAAGACATGGCATTTGCAGCCCTTGCTTAATCACAGAGGACATCTCGAGATTGAGTATTAAGTAATAAGTGTCCATTGCCCTGGATGTTGCTGAAATGTAGCTTATAAGGTTGCTTATAACGTAAAATTCCGTGTACAATTAAGCATTTCATTTCTCACCGTGGAACGAGGTAAAGAAAAGTGGGTGAGTTGGGGTTTTGATTGTAGAGCTTCTTTAAATGTGGGCTGGGCTGCTGACCCTTCTGGAGGGCACAAGTACACTGGGGGATTGCCCCCTGCTTGTTATTTTTGATGGATTACAGTAGGACTGCTCAGGCCTCCAGAGTCACATTGTTACAGCTTGCAGAGACGGTGAGACTTGAACAGTTTTAGTGTTGTCAGACCGGTGAGAGTTTTAGGGAGTGTCTTCGGGATCCCTTACTCTTCTTCTCCGTGTTCACCCGAGACGTAAAGAGCCATGGCAAACTGCATACCTCTCCCACACCCTTCCACACACAAACACTTGAGCTGAATATGAAAATTGGTCTCTAATTGTTGGATCTAAGCTTGACTAGCTTTGAATTAACAGCTAAAGCTGCATTCATTAATCTGCACGGGGAAAAGCAGGCAGCCTGTCACAACACGCCTCAGTTCAGTAGTCATGCAGAGCAGGTGAGAGGAGGAGAGGCGCTTCCAAAGTGCAGCAGCCGGTCTCCACCAGCCCCGTCAGCGCGCGATGAAGAGGCAGAGGCAGTCAGCCACAATCTGGCCCCGAGATGGATGGCGTACCTCAAAGTCCACCGTCCCGGGGGCATCCGCCAATGATCGATGGCTATCCACGGCAATTAAACATCAGAGCTTTTAAATGTCACTCTAGAATGGGATGCCATCCCATCATGGTGTTGTTTAACATTTATCAGACTCGTGCGTGGGGTGGGGTTAGGAAGCTGCGCAAGGATTCCTTGGGGGAAATAAGAACACAAGTCTCAGCATTTGAAGCTGGCAAACCATGCGCCTAAAATCTGATACTCTTCTCATGTGTTCTCTTTAACACGGAGAGAAACGGGAGCAGAACCTTTTTTGGACACTATTAAAATTTTTTTCTTTTTTTAAGTATGATTCAGTAGAGTAGAGTGGAAAGAGTGCAGCATAAAGGGTCAGGAAAATTTATTTAAAGCTCTTGAACTTTTTACTTATGATGGTGCACCTTGGCTAAATCTCAATGCACCTGTGTTCATTTTTCCATCTGTTGAATGTGAGAGGTAGATGAGAATGGTGGTCCCCAACCTCCAGGGTGTGTCAGAATCCCCTGGGGAGCTTCTTAAGAAATACCAGTGTTTGGGGCCCACATGAAGAGATGTTGGTTTAATTAGTGGGAGGTGGGCCTAGGCATCTCTCTATTTGTGAAATCTCTCCAGGTGGGAGATGGGTGCAGTCAAGATGGAGAACAGTTGGGTAAATAATTCTTAAAACAGTGATTTGGGTGATAGATGAGGATTGTGGTTAATAATATAAATACAAGAATGTTCCTCTACTACAAGGTGTTATGAATATGGTGATAAGTGGGAAAGATATAACTAATGTAACTTATAGACTACAGTTAACAATAATGTAATATTTTTTGTGGCAAAGACAAGAAGGTACTATATCAATGCTAAAGGTAAAAAAATGGAGTTTAGTTTTATGAGATATGAATATGATTAAGAGTTTTTTTCTTCATTTTCTTCATTGACAAGGAGACCTTCGTTATGTCATTAACCAATCTGTGTTCATTTATATATCTTTCTAAACAGTGGAGAAATGATTGAGTTGGTTTTTAGGATTAAATGAGATTTGTGCCTGGACAGAATATATTTTTTTTAGTTAGCTCCGTAAAAAGAATTTATTGGGAAATGAAGGAAAGAACAGAGCTTGCTGAGAAATGGAAGAGAAAGGTGGAAATATGCACCAAGATTTGGTGTGGGCTCCTCTAGGCAGAGAGAGCTGGACAGAATTTTTTAGAGTAATGCTTCCATAATTTGTTAAGCTGTCTTTTGTCTGCTATTTTGTTTTTTGAAGTTGAAATAAACTTTACTTTAAAAAAAATTCTTAAGGCCATTCAGCCCTAGGTTTCCATTGCCCTAGGTTTCTTACACAGATATTTCCAAAGTAGAGGATGTTTTTGTTAATAAGCAAATCTTCTGTCAGAACAGCCTTTAATGATATGGTGGTCAATATTTTTCCTGAATAAATAACATATTTATTCATTCATTTACTCATAGATTGAATAACTCTTGGAGATTCTTTTCAAATGCAAAGTTAGGAATATGAGGTCTGGGTTTACTTGCCCAGGACGCAGAGGGGACCGTGACTCTGCGTGGTAGGGAGTCCAGCCTCTATGAAAGGCAGTTGGGGTAGTTCCTTGAATTTCAGGAAACTGCTGATAAACTCACCCATCCTCCATCTTCCATTTTTGGTTATCTTTTGATTTCTCTATTCCAATTACAGCCTCATGGTGGGATAATATCTTTGAGATATCACCAGATGTGCTTTAATTTCTCCTCAGTGTGTTTCCTTTTTTCACCCCTGCATTCCTGCCTTCCAGCAGATGGTTGGTTTGCTAGTTTTTGCCTCAGAGGAATGAGGGAGCAAAGGAAAAGACCATAAAAGGGTTTAGGTCTCTTGAAGGAGATTGTTCTGATAGGGGAATGCCTTCCAGATGAAGGTGGAGAGAACGGGAACCAAGGGGAAGTCAGTGGGAACAGCGACCTCAGGGGACCCTGGGACGGGGGAAGGAGGGGAGGCTGGCTTTGATTCCAGAAGGAGCACTGGGGGGGGGGGCATTATTGCCTAAGAAGGGTGTGTGAAACCTACTGCAAAAGTGATTAAGCCCACTTTCTAAGGGGAGACCCCATAAGTGGAGAAACCCAGGTGGCTCAGAACCACTTAAGAGGACATGCTATAGAATACAAACAGCTCAACAGAGATTTCCATGCCTCTCAACAGCAACAAGTGCCTCCAGACCTGAAGGAGTCATCAGTACAGGGCCATCATTGCAGTGTTTGTGGGCTGATGGCAGAGCGCGGAGGAGGAGGATGGACCTGTCAGTGGTTGGTGGTAAAGAGGAGTGACGAATGAACAGAGGGGCCACCCCTTGACTTTGACACTATGTCAGCTCCAAGGAGCAAATGAATTGCAAGTGGGTGGTGAAGGAGGGGTCCTAATATAAATTAGGTTGTCCTTTAAAACTCTTTGGGGATATAAACATTTATGCTAGCTCCTTTGGATGTAAGTGAAATATACCAAGGAATCATGAAGTGTAGTTTGACAAGTAAATATCCCCATGACTGACTGAAGCAGCAGAAGGCTATGGAGTGTTAAAATGTATTCCCATTTAGAACAAGTCTTCACTCTGAACGGAGAACTCTGTTGCTTTAAATGAAAGGCAGGCCTGTAGAGAAGCAGACCGGTAAGAGATAATTCCATTTGCAAGCAAAGTCTAATCTATTTTCATGCCAGAGTGTAGAGGACTTTTCACTTTTATTCATCACTTCATTAATCTAATTTCAAAAGGAAAAGCAGGGACTGAAAACAGAGGTTATTCACATTTCAAACAAACTCCTTAGGCATAATGAGTGAGCGAAGCATTCAACTGTTAGACTTTGTTGCTTCTCCACCAGCGGGAGATAAGTACAAGGAAGGTCATGCTATTTAATCTTACATGCGGAGAGATGTATATAGCTGGGGTTGGAGAAGGAATGATTTGAAAAATGGCAAATAATAGGTCTGTTATGCACTGGCGATCAGTATAGAGTTTGGGATAACATGAAGTGGTTCTATGGTATCTATTTCCATCTTGTTTTAGCCTAGAGAATGACTGACTGAGTGAGAAAATTCATGGGAAACCATGAAGAAAGAGCTAGAGTTATATATATAGACCACGGTTATGTGCATAACAGAGGGGTTTGGAGCGACTGGCAATACTTCCACCCCAGGAATTTCCAGGACATCTGGTAAGTCAACAACATTATCCCAAACATTATGGCCAACAATGTGAGTTTTTGCAACAATGTATTCATTTTCCAAATGTTCCAGCTGAGAAAGCCACACAGAACGCTCCCACCATCGAGCAGATGGCTAATGGGGAAGCCAATATTTTCTGTGGAAACCAAGCTTCTTCTTCTAACGTTACACTTTTTTCAACAAAGACAGCAAATACCCATTTGTTTTTGTCTCCTATTATTCCACACTCAGAAAGAGAATCTATTGCAAATTAATCATCTATAAAATACATAAGAATATGATTTTTTTTTCCCTGAGGTTACAAAACTCACAGATTTTAATGTTCAGAAAGCTTTGGTGATGGTGAAAAGGCCTAGTGCTCGTCCTTATCTGATGTGAGATGGATGGATGGGGGACAACCTTCAGCCTTCATTTTTCATTATTTTTGTTGATTTGTGGGAATAAGAATCAAATAAATAAATGTGGGAAATGAGCTTACTATTATCAATATGCAGATTTATGTCTAACTCACAGGACCTAGAGATTATGAATGGGATTTTATTTTCATGGAAAACGAAACAAAATGAGCAAGGTGAATTTGCCATGTTTATTTTAGGCAAAAGTGGTAGGAAGTGGCAGGCAAAAGATAAAACATCTCTGTGAGTAACAGCGAGCTAGTCCTAGTTTCTAGTCTAGTTTCACACGCTGCATTGACTGTGAAAGGAAAGTGGGGTTGATTCGCCTTAAAATATTCTACTTTCACTTGTAATAAAATATCAAACATCTAAGTAAATACCTAGGAAAATATGCTCGCGATAAACACATTAAAGAGGGGAACTTGCTATAAACATACCTTTTGTTTGCTTGTTTTTGTTTTCTAAGCAGTTTGGAGAACCAAGTTAAAACTCCCACATTTCCAGTAACAACTCTAGGTGATTATTATGACCTTGCTGTTTGACCAAACCCCTTTTGTTTTGTTATTAATTTTGATGCTGCTATGCTAGCAGACTGGCTTGTAAAACTACACCTCTTTTTTTATACTTAGCTAGTTCACTGTTTCAATGACTATTAATTAAAGGCACTGCATACCTACTAAGTACAACACAATATGCTAGGCTCTGATGGAGACACAAGAAACTTAGAATGAAGAGAATGGTGCAAAGACACGCTTCATTTCCGGAAGCTTTTGATCCTATCAGCCTTACTCCTTTAAGCTCATTTGATGGCTGCTAGAAGTCTGGTGTTCCGAAGCCTGTGTAAACTGGAATCTGAAGAGGCTGTTGGGAGATGGCTAATAGGAAAGCCGCTGAGCTACGTGCTCTCTCCCAGATGAAGATATACTCTTGTGGCGTAGACTTTGGTTCAAGAGAGCCAAAAAACTGTAAGTAGCTCCTTAATCAGTGTGGGAGAGAAAACAGTGCACCCCAGTTCCCCAAATAAAGATGCCCGTGTCCTAATCCCTGAAACCTGTGAACATGTTATCCCCCGTGGCAATAGGACTTCCATGACATGATTAAGTTAAGGACCTCGAGATGGGGAGGTTATTCTGGACTATCCAGGTGGGCTCAATGTCATCACAGGGTCCTGTGAAGGCAGGAGGGTCAGGAACAGCAAAGGAGAGGCACGAGAGAGGCTGAGGTTGGAGTGATACACTTTGAAGATGAGGAAGGGACCATGGACCAAGGAATGCAGGCAGCTTCTAGAAGCTGAAAAAGGCAAGGGAGCAGATTCTTTCGTAGAACTTCCAGAAAGATCATAGGCAGACCTGCTCACATCTTGATCTTAGCCTGTAAACCCCATTGTGGACTGTTTTTAGCCACTAAGTGTGTGGTAATTTGTTACAGCAGCTATAGGAAACTAATACAGTCAGAAATGCATAGATCTTCAAGATGAAAGCCTGATTATAAAAGAGCTGTGATAAAGCAAGAATCCATCTTCTTTCTCAACTCTGGCAGGGTAACACCTGCATAGAGGCTATGCCAGCAGCAGCTCCACTTGGAGGAAACTAGAGGCGAGGAGGGAAATGTAGAAAGCTGCTTCTCCTCCTGCTCTCTGCAGCCACCTTATTTTTGCTAAGATCTATATCTCTTTCCAAAAAAACTGGCACCTGCAGCAGATAAACACGTGCTCTCCTCCTGCAACCTTATAGACAGACCTGCAATGATACAAAGACCATCGTAGGAAAGGCTCAGCTGATCGTTGATGGAGTACACACTTCTGATATTAACGTGACCTGTTTCTATGTTCAACAAGCCATCCTGCAGGACTGGAGGTGGCGGTGACTCGGACCAAAACTCAGTGAAGTATTCAGAGACAAGAGAAATGCAAACAAAATCATCGAAACTGTACATAGGAATAAATCACCCAGGAGAAGGAAAACACCTGGCCCTGGGCATTTTCAATGACTCCTACACATATGTATACAGTAAGCAGGAATAAGAACCGCAATTCTACATCTCGGTCCTGTTTGCACAAAGACTGAACGTTGGTGCCACCTCTGCTTCACTCTCATTGCTCAGGATAAAATGCTCATATATGGAAATTCTCCTGAGTCAAAGTCTCCTGAATACCTAAAGGCACTTCCTATGAATTACTCCTGAGGACCCCACCATCTGTCCCCCAAATTCCTCTAATAGGAGCCAGTCATCTTAATTATAGACCTTACCAAATTGTATTGTAATTGTTTCATGTTTTCTCCTCCAATAAATTGTGAACTCCTTGGGGGGCAGTTGTAGGTTTGAGGAAAAATCATGCAGATAGTACAGAGTTTTCTTATCTACCCACCCCCTCATGCAGGTTTCCCCTTTATTAACATTTTGCATTAGTGTTGCAATCAGTGAAACAAAGCTAATCTAATTATACTATTAACTATAGTACATAGTTTATATTAGGGTTCACTCCTTGTGTTGTATCATTTTAGTTATTTATTTTAAATTTTATTCTGGTAACATATATACTACCTAAAATTGACACTCATACCTCTCTCTGTGTTGGTGAGATTTTCACTTAAGTCTAGCTCTTGGCTTTTCAGCCCAAAGGATTGCAGTCTGCATATTTCACGCTCTCCTAGCCCCCTGATTCTCTCCCTACTACTCCCTTGGCTTTATTGACTGTTTCCAGGTCCAAGCCTATGGATCCATTACTAAACAGCTGTGTCATAATTTCTCAGAATTTTTATTACTGGCATCACTTATGTGATTCCTCCATGAAGATATGGGTTTCAAAGAGGTTATCACTCTCCTATCTGAAAATCTTCAATAGCTCAAAGGGTAGTTATAAGGATTAAATGAATTAAAGTCTGTAAAATGCCAAAACAAGGCATGGCACAAAGTAAGGGCTATATATGTCTTACACGTTTAACATCCCAGTTGCTAAAAGGAGCAGTATTGGTTTCTGCATGGCATGGACATGAGAAGAAACTCTCGATCGTTATGTACTTATCAAATAATATAAGTGGCACATCAAACGCATGATTTCTCAGTTTGAAGTCGAGGCTGAGGTAGGTAGCTCTGTAGTAATCCGTCCTCTGAAGATAAATCACCTTGGAGCCCCATGCATGCTCATGAATTTTCAAACCTTAGGTCCCTGGGTCTTCTGTAGTCCATTGTTGAGACTTAGGCGAGGACCACGATACAGACCGCTGGGATGGATTCTTATCAGCCGAATCTCCTTCAGCATCTGTGTGTTTTAAGCAGTACCACAGCACTCCCTTTGGTGTGTGGATGGGGCAATACAGTCAAGATGATGCTCAGTGGATGCAATCTGGGGTACATGGGCCCAGTTTGAACAGATACCAACAACAAACATTCCTCTCTGCCAGGCATTCTACTATATGGTCTACTTATATGGTTTCATTTAATTCTCATGACAACCCATGAGGTTGGTAGTAAATTATTCCTGTTTTACCAGGGAGAGGACTAAGGCTCAGAGGGAAAAAGTAGCAGATTCTTTTTTTTCCCATATAATTAACTTAAAAAAAAAATTATATATACCCCCCCCCCCACACACACCTTTCGGCTTGTTCTTGCTGTGTTCATTTTTGCATTCTTCTGTGTCTGCTTGTCTCCCCCTGTTGCGGTGACCCGCCGAGTCAGCTCACCGTGTGGCGGCCTAGCCTGCTCGTGGGCAGCTTGCCCTGCTTGCTGGCGGCTTTGCCCTGCCTGTGGCGGCTTTTTGCCCTGCCCGTGGTGGCTTTGCCCTGCCCACGGCGGCTTGCCTTCTCAAGGCGGTCTGCCCGCTCGAAGAGGCCCCGGGAACTGAACCCGGGGCCTCCCATGTGGTAAACCGGCGCCCTACCAACTAGGCTACAGCTGGTCCCTATAATTAACTATTTTTAAAGAAATTTTAGATTACAGAAAAGTTACACTGAAAGTATAGGGGATTCCCCTCCCTCTCTTACAGTTTCTGCATCTTAAATTAGTGCGATCCATTTGTTACAACTGATGTACCAATATTCAAGCATTGCTACTAACCAAGGTCTATAGTTTTTGTTGTGATTTACACTTTGCACCCCATAATTTTATAATTTTTGATAAAATGCATAATGGTCCATATCTGGCATTGCAATGTCATGCAGAACAATTCCAATGCTCTAAAAATGCCCCATGTTACACTCATTCTTCCCTGTCCCTCCCCTCAGAACCTCTGGTAACCACTATCTTTATGTGACTTAAACATGTAGTTTGCAAGCGGCAGAGCTGGAACTTAAGCCCAGAGTTTGATGAGAGAGCCCAACCTCCTAACCTGCATGTTTTACTGTCTTTAAAAACATAGCATACTCAGAGAAAAGTATTGAAAACATCACACACACACACACACACACACAACCGGTAAAACAGACACCTCTATAAGTACCAGGAAGTTTCCAGAAAGCTCTAGAAACTTCCTCTCTCATATCACCTTCCTGTCCGGAGATAACACTTTCTAATATTTGTGATAAGCATTTTTCTTGCTTTTGTGTAGTTTTATAAACCCTCAGCAATGCTGGCATTTTTTTTTTAAACTTAGCTTTTGAGGTTCCACACAGTAGATGCTTTGATGGCATTTCCCATTATATTTCTCCTTGAAACTTTCTAACTTCTGGTCAATGTATATGATCTGCAATGTGCCATATGCATCACTTTTTTTCTCATATTGTTTCCAGCAAATGCTTTACTTCAAGACTCCCTGTCTCTAAATTCACCGTTTATTTATAACCTGCTCTCCAGGGGTACCTCTCTGATGGGTTTGTCCCTTAGAGATTCTTCTTCCCTGACCTGCTCTAGGTCTTGTATTTATTCTACCTATTTTATATCTTCCTCATAGTTCTGTTTAATGCTGTTCTTTAATACATACAAAGCTTTGAAATATTTGTTACTATTATTATTGCTTGTATTCATTATTGATGTATTCATTCAACACACATCTATTTA
>PVKH010007048.1:0-20530 GCA_004027955.1 Chaetophractus vellerosus | reverse complement strand
GGGTGGCTGGCTGCGCTTCATCTGCGGGCGACCTGCCCTGCCCGTGGCGGCTCTTGCCATGTCCGTGGCAGCTTCTTGCCCTGCCCACGGCGGCTCCGGCCCGCCCATGGCGGCTTGCCATTCTCAAGGCGGTCTGCCTGCTAGGAGAGGTCCCCGGGAATCGAACCCAGGGCCTCCCATGTGGTGTGCCGGTGCCCTACCCACTGGGCTATCGAGCCGGCCCCTTGCAGTATCTTAAATATATCATACTACTGCCTTCTTGCCTCCATGGTTTCTGATGAGAAATCAGCAATTAATCTTACTGGATATGCCTCATATATTATGCATCACTTTTCTCTTGCTACATGCAGAATTCTCTCTTTGTCTTTGGCATTTGACAATCTGATCAATATGTGTCTCAGAGTTGTTGTGCTCATATTTTTTTCAGATGGAAGTACATTGTGCTTCTTGGAAACAAATATTCATGTCCTTCAATAAGGTTGGGAAATTTTCTACAATTATACCTTCAAACATTCCTTCTATCCCTTTTCTTTCCCTTCCCCTTCTGGAACTCACATGACATATATGTTTTGATGTATCTTGTTATCATTTAGTTCCCAGAGACCCATTCACTTTTTTCCCCAATCTTTTCTTAATCTGCTCATTTGTATGTTTTTTTCAGAGGCCATGTCATCAAGTTCACTGATCTTTCCTTCCGCCTCCTCAAATTTGCTGTTATATGCCTTATGTGTATTTTTAATTTCATTTATTTTGCCTTTCATTCCCCCAAGTTCTGCTATTTTTCTATTTATACTTTCAAATTCTTCTTTGTGCTCACCCAGTATCTTCTTAATATCCTTAATTTCTTTAGCCATCTCATTGAATTAATAAGGAGATTTGTTTGAATTTCTATAATTAGTTACCTCCACTCCTCTATGTCATCTGAAGGCTTATCTTTTTCCTGTATCTGATCCATATCTTCCTGTTTCTTGTTATGGATTGTAATTTTTCATTGGTGTCTTGGCACCTGGCTTACTAGATATATTTATTCTGGGTGAACATTTTTTCTTTAGTTTATGGCTTACTTGCCCTTTCACCATTGCTGGTTGTCTAGTAGGTGCCAAGGCTATAGCTGGTGCTATAAGCTGTTAAGGCTGAAGCTGTCCATGTTGCCCCAGGAACTGATGAAACTTCACCCACTTTTCTCTACCGGTGTTAGGGACAAAGCTGCAGCTTTGTGTAATAATCCAAGTTGTGCAGGCCAAGACTGGCTTTTGTAGCCCTGAGAGACTGATGAAGCTTCATGCTCCTCCTCCCATGCTTGGGGTTGTGATGGAGTTGTACGTGTGGGTGTCAATTTATTCTTTGTGGGCCCAAAATGCAGTTGCCCAGGTAGACTGACATAGCACTGGATCCTCCCTTCCTGCCAGGCTTGGGCATGGACCCTCTTGAGTTCCCAGCAATCTAATCTGTGTGGGCCTATTATGCCTGAATTGTCCCAGAGAGGCTGAGGGAGTACTGTCCCTTCTCCCATTTAAAGGGTGGGGCTGGAGCCCCTCATCTGCAACAGTTTAGTCCATTTTAGCTGAAAGTACTTGCAGTTGTCTGGAGAGCTGAGGAAACACCAGCCCCTCCTATCCTATCGGTGGTGGGGGTGGATCAACAGGCACCCTCCAGTGCAGGCCATGCAGGCTGAATGTGCCTGTCATTACCTGGAAAGGCTGAGAAAACACATTTCCTATCTTACTTGGGGGTGGCAAAGAAGCTACAGGTGTCTGACTATTCAGCCTGTGTAAGATGAAAGCACTTGCAGTTACCTGAAAGGGCTTGGGAAATACAGTCCCTCTTTTGCCTATTTTTGGTGAGGGTGAAACCACATGCACCCAAAAATACAGGCCAAAATTGCCTGAAGTATCCCTGAGAGTTTAAGGAAACACCAACCCCCTCATTGGGCTGAAAGTGCCTGCAGTTGCTCAGAGAGGCTGAGGAATCACAGCTCCTCTCCTATCCTATTGGGGAGGAGAGGTGGAGCCCTAGGTGTCAGACTAGCCAGTTAATGCAGCTGACAGGACCTGCAGTTGCCCAGACAGGCTAATGCACAACCCCATACCTTCTTCCCTATGGGGCTGGAGCCTAGACTAGGGTTGCAATACGATCTGGGTTGAAGAAAGTGGTCCCTAAATTCACTGTGATTTTCAGTCAGCCCCACTTCCTCTCATGCTGGGGGTAGAGTTAAAATGGTCTGTTTCTAATGTGGACAGTTTCAAACTTTAGCTGTTCTTTGGACTACAGTTCAGTCAGCCGAATTTATTAATCCGTTGCTGAAGTTGGTGCCCAATCATCTCTTCCTCCCTTATTTATGGGAAATGGAGCTTCCAATTCCAGCCACAGAATAGTACCTGAGGCAGGTTCTGCCACCAGTGCCATATGGACACTGGCCTCTGTGGCTTGTAGTGCTCTACACATGAATCTTCTCTGCAGATGGGCAGTTTCCTCCTTCCATTCTTTCAAGAACATTGCAGGATGCCCTTCTGGTCTTCGGGGGCCCTCAGACAGGTGCTTTCTATAGCTCTGGGCACTTAGTAACTGACCTGTAGGACAAGCTGACTTTTTGAGGTCCTTACTCTGCTGCCCTCATGCCACTTCCCCCTTTCATGTATTTTTTAAAAATATATTTACTTTGTAATTTCCATGCAGTTTTCCTTTAACTTGCTAAACCTATAAAAATCTATCTTGAATCAATGCCAACTTAACTTGAATACGATACAAAATCTCTGACCCTATAACCTTCTGTCCTCCTGATTTATGTTTCTTATTTACAGAAAGTACATATGTCTGCATTGTGCCCCAAACCATGAAATTTGATTAAATATGATGCATTTGTAGTTTTGATCATGTCAAAAACAAAAAAGTGGTTCTTCATAGATACAATAATACTGGCATTTATATTTATCTATGTGTTTACCTTTTTAATGTGTTTATTTTCCTGATTTATAAATGCAAATACAATGATATGGGTCATTTTGAACAATGGAAATTTATTTACTCATGGTTATGAGCCAGGAAAATGTTCAAATCAAGGCATCATCAGGATGATGCTTTCTTCCTGAAGACAAACTACCAGCAAATATTTTCTCCTCTGACACATGACAAAACACATGGCAGAGTCTGCTAGGCTCTCCCTTCTCTTCTGGATCTTATTGATATCAGTTTCTTGCTCCCATGTTTTCTTTCCTTCACTCTGCATTATTTCCATTTATAAAGGACTCCATTAAAGGACTATGACCCATCCTGAGTAGTTGGACCACAACTTAATTGAAGTAACCTCATCAAAAGTCCCTACTTATAATGGGATCACATCCACAGGAATGGGTTTGATTTAAGACCATGTTTTTCTATATACATACAGCCTGGATCAACCAAACACTAGGCTCTGGACACCAAAGTGACATGTTCTTTCTACGTATAAAATGTAGCCATTATATACAATATCCCCAAACCTTAAATCATTTCCAATAATATGTAACTAGTCTCAAAAACATTATACATTCTGTCAAACCTATAAAATTGTATAGGGAAATGTGTAAACTATAATGTAAACTCTAGTTCATATGTAGAAGCCATACTTCAATATGTGCTCATCCATTGTAGCAGATGTACCACACTTGGAAAGATGTTGATAATATGGGAAGTCTGGGAGGGGGAGGGGATGGGGTATATGGTAATACTCTATATTTTGGATGTAACATTTAGGTAATCCAAAGCTGCTGCTTCTTTTTTAAAAACAATCAGCTATAGGTGTGACTATCCTGGGGCACAATTCTCCACTCTCTATGGACCTGTGAAACCTAGAGAACAAGTTATCTGTTTCCATTATTCAATGGAGGGACAGTCATAGGATAAACATTTCCATTCCCATAGGGAAAAATTGGAAAGAAAACATGTCCAAAACAGTCCTGAAACACAACAGGGCTTGGTTCTTTAGATTTGAAAGTCTGAGTGTCATCTACAGAATGATGTTTTGTGTTCCAAGCTTTATGTAGTGGCAACTCCAACCTTTCCAAGTACTTGTGCAGTGGTCATGCTCTTACGAAACACTGATGTGAAGACCTCACCCTCTTCAAGCATCAAAGCCAGGCTCTCAACAACCCCTGGGCACAGGATCCATCCTCTGAGAACACTGGATGACAACATTCTTCCTGAACAATGGTGTGGAAGGCAGATTCACACTTTACACACATATGGATGACACAATTCTCTTGGCTTGAGAAGAAACCATCAGTCCATACCTCAGCTTCCATGTTCTGCCCTTGAAGTCATTTTTTCCTTCAATCTCTCCCTTTTAGTCCAGGCTGGCAGTGATTCCACTCATACAGGTCTCACAAAGAACTTTTCAGTTTTGCAAGTAGGACACAAGTTTCAAAATCATCATACAGTAGCACTTTTCACAGGTCTTTCCTGGATAAGTGCACCTCCAGTCCTGAGTTCACTAAAATGGATGATTGGATCCATGTTTAGTTAACCCTCACATGGAGTGCTATTCTTTGGGAACTCACTTTCCAGAAGCTCAGAATTTTCTCAGCCATCAATTTCAGGTTTCATTTTACCCAGGTGTTCAGTTCTCAGCTTATCTCTTTCCTTTTGCATTTTAGTATAATTTGCAAGTTTAAACTAGAATCCACTTCCCAGTGTTAGCTTGGAAATCTCCTCCACTAGTGTTTCCCTGATAACTTAAGATCAGTAAAGTTAACCTTCCTAAAATCATTAACCATTATATATATTAATGAATATAATATAGCACATGATTCATAATGTATACTCAGAAAACATTTTAAAACATATAAATGAAAGCACCGTAGTTTTATTTTTTATATTTTTAATCGTACTAAAGTTTACAAACTTGCATGGTTTCATTTGACATTTTTATTTATACTGCTAATTTTCACTTTGCAATTCACTGTTTCTAATTTTATTTTTACCACTATTTACAGAGTAAATAAATTAGAATATTGTAACTATTTGTGGCAAGTAGCTTTTGGTGTATCTGTAGTCTATTGATAGTTCTTTGTGTTAATGATTGATCATTTTGATTTTATATACCCAGTTACTGGTATTTTCTGTTATTTCTTTCATGGATTTTTAAAAAATTGCTTTCCTTAATCTGACTCTGACATTAACCAATATTCCTATATCATTTCCTTTTTATCATGATCTCTTCTTTGTCCTCTTCCTATTCCTCCTCCATTGTGTTTTTTTTCTCATTAATAACATATTATTTTACATTTTGAAATAATAGTATTTGCATATTCTGGATTAAATACAATATATTACAAATATTAATTTAACCTGTTTCACTTTCTTTTCTTAAATCCACTGATGTTATGTATGTGGCCCGTATTTGTGCCTCGCTTTTCTATTTCCATTGATCATGGCTGCTCTATCACCCACTCATCACCATCTCCCAGTTCCAATGAGCCCATTCAATTCAATAACTAGCTCAGGTGCAGGGTGCCACTGAGGATACAAAGATGTTCTCAAAACAATACTGCATATTAGCATCACCTGGTAAGCTTGTAAAAGACCCCTTCCAGGCTCACACCAAACAGATTATATCAGAATGACCAGACATGTGACTCAAGCATCAATGTCTTCTATTTTTTAACAAATAAGTTTTATTGATACATATTAATAAAGTATAAACCCACTCAAAGTATATAATCAATGGTATTCATTGTAATCATATATTTGTGCATTCCTTGTTTCATTCTTACAGCACTTTCATTATTCCAAACATCATAATTTTAAACAAAAAGCAAACAAGCAAATTCACCACCTCTCAATCACTCTAAGTTTCCCATGCCATGCATAGCAGCCATTGTTTCCTTCTCCCTAGTATATTGGTATTTATTTTGTTAAAAAACAGTATTATATATGCAATAACATCCATATTCATGTTTTACTCTCTTATACAGTCCCATTAAAATTTTTAGCTATTCTTCTAGTAATATACATGACCTCAGACTTTCCCTTTAAACCACTGTCATACCCATATAATAGCTCTGCCAGCTACAAACACCATGATATGCACTCACCATTTCTATTCATTTCCAACTATTTGAAAACAACCTTTTAACAATTCTACAGAGTAACCCTCAATTTTCCATTCTCTACTCATCTTCTATTTTCTGTTGACCTATATTCTAATTATTAACTCCATGATTTTGCACAAGATATTTAGCTCATCTTAGTGTACTCAACAGTAATTTTCCTTTTGTGTCTGGCTTCCTACACTCAACATAATGATGTCTTCTAGGTTTATCTATGTTGTCATAAACTTCATGACTTCATTTCTTCTTGCCACTGCATACTATTCCATCTTGTGTAAACACCACAATTTGTTTTTCTACTCATCAGTTGATGAACACCAGAGTTCTTTCCAGCTTTTGGCAAATGTGAATAGTGCAGCTAAGAACATCGGTGTGCAGATGTCTGTTCGTGTCTCTCAATTCTTCTGTGTATATACCTAGAAATGGTATTGCCGGGTAACATGGCAAGTCTATGTTCAACTTCATTAGGAACTGCCAAACAGTCCTCCACGGTGGCTGTTCCATTCTACATTCCTACCAACAGTGAGTAAGCATTGTTATCTCTCCAATCATCTCCAATATTTAAAGTTTTCCCACATATTAATAGCTGCCAGTCAAATACATGTGAAATAATATCTCATTTTAGTTTTGATTTGGATTTCCATAAATGATGGTGATATTGAAAATTTTTTCATGTGTTTCTTTTCCATTTGTATTTCTTCTTTGGAAAATTGTCTTTTCAAGTCTTTTGCCTATTTTAAAATCAGGTAGTTTGTTTTTTTATTTTTGAAATGTATGATCACTTTTTCTATGATGGATATTTAACCATTATTGGATAAGTGATTGCCAAATATTTTCTCCCATTGAGTTGGCTGCCTTTTCACCCTTTTAACAAAGTCTTTTCAGGTGCAAAAATGTTTAATTTTGAGGAGGTCCCATTTATCTATTTTTTGCTTTTGTTTCTCATGCTTTGGGAATAAGGTTTAGGAAACTACCGTCTACCACAAGGTCTTGAAGATGTTTTCCTACAGTTTATACAAGGAGTTTTATGGTTATTGCTTTTTATATTTAAGCCCTTTATTCATTTTGAGTAAATTTTTGTATAAGATGTGAGAAAGGGGTCCTCTTTCTTTCTTTTGGATATGGCTATCATGGTTTTTGATAGTAGAGCTGTTGTACTTGTCCCTTGATTCTTCCTCAAATTTATTTAGTAACTGAGGTGAGGCAAAGATTTAAATTATCATGAGCCTGTTTCTGCCTATATAATCTGCAATTTTACTTAGTTTAATAAGTATCCATGGAAGACTTCTTTGAGAATCTCGCAAAATAATTCCAATTTTTTCTAGAATTCTAGACTTTTTCTACAAAAAATTTCAATAAAACATATATCCTAGTTTATACATAATGCAACACAATATATAATTATACATTGATCATATTATATATTGTTGTATATGATAATTTTAAACCTATGATGAACTTCAAATAATTGAGTTTAGTTTGGTATAAAAATCAATAGGTAGATTAGTGGAGCAGATCCAAGTAGCCAAAGTAAACTCTTATAAAAATTAGTGGTGCACACTAATCAATGTGGAAAGAAATATTTGTTTAATGAATGGCCCTTGGTACATAGGTTAACTATTTAGGTGTTCCATTTATGTAAATTTATAAACACTCCAAATTCAGACCTAAAAATGTAATTTGTATTTCTTCTTTTAACATACTTAGAATTTTTCTTCATTGTAGTTTTACTCAACTAGAATTTATTTTAGAATATTGTGAAGTGTGAATTAGTATTAATTCTTATGACTCGCTAGCATGTGCAGAAATAGTTAACTAAATTTTCCATTACTCATTAGTTTGACATGCTTCCATTTCATATCTGCACCCTAATAAACCCACATGTCCATGCATACATAGAGGTCTAATATGAGTCTGTCTAGCTTGCAAACAAGACAGTCCCACTTCCAACATATATATTCTTGAAGGAAAGAATGACATTTAAATTGAGTAATTTAAAGAGTAATGAATGTAATGGTATGGGAGACCTCTGCTGCTTCTACCCATTTATGTTGGTTTCCTTTTAGGTTCAGACATAAGGAATCATTATCTCTATTTTTCTTTCTCTAGGACCCCATTTATTTTCTATGTTTTCTTTAAATTTATTAGAAAAGTTATGGGTTTACAGAACAGGTTTCCTATATATCACCTTAAAATGAACACTTTACATTTGTATGGAACATTTTTTCCAACTGATAAAAGCACATTTTAATTAATTGCACCAATAACTATAGTCCATGGTTAATCTTAATGTGTAGTGTAGCTACATGGAGTTTTAAAAACATTTTATTCTGTTACCATATATACAACTCCCCCTTTTAATCACATTCAGATATACAATTTCAGTATTGTTAATTTCATTCACAGGATTTTTCTACTATCACCTCTGTTCTTTAAAAACATTATAGAATGCTGTATATTTTAAGCCTTAACTTCCCATTATCTATGTGTGATCATATTGATCCACATGCCAGGCAGCAATTGATATTGTAGATTATGGATTTTTTTAAAAATCACTTTTTGAAGATCTACCAAACTGTTTTCCACAGCAGTTGCACTGTGGGATTCTTCATCTTTACTGCTAAGAAATAGTTTAGAGGCCTGCACCCCTGCCCATACAGGGAAGTCAGCACTATCAGTTCCTACCTTAAACAGAAACATTCTTGCTCTGTTCAGTTAATTAGTTAACCTTCGCCTTCACCTTCTCCTTATCTTTGAAATGAGCCACTATATGTCTTCATTATCTTTCTGCTTGGATTGCTTGTGATGTTTTAATGACCCCTCACATACACACTGCCTACCTGCCCCTTCTCACAGAACCTTGAACTTTACTGTGAAAAAAAATTCTGAATAAAAATCATGCTGGGGAACAGCTTGGGAGAAGATCTCCTTTAGCTGTTTTCCCCTGGATCTCTCTAAACCACTGTGTTCAGAGTAATTTCATTGCACCATCACAGTCTCTGCTGGACAGATCCCTGAAAGACTTTGAAGGACAGATTCCTGCAAGTGGTGAACCTGATTTGACTCAATGGACAGGCAGCACAATCAGCATGTCAAAGGGATGAAATTTATCCAGATAACTCATCATCAGAAGGTAAGGGAACAGCAACACCCACTCAGGATAGTTGCCTACATGTCAAAATTCAGTCAGGGATACTATGTACTTTTTCATGGGTTCAGAACTCTCAAAAGAGCAAAAAGGTTTTGTTAAAACTATTCAGGGGCCGGCTGTAGCCCAGTTGGTAGGGCACCGGTTTACCACATGGGAGGCCCCGAATTAGGTCCCTGGGGCCTCCTTGAGCGGGCAGACCGCCTCAAGAAGGCAGGCCAACGCAGGCGGGGCATGCCACCGTGGGCAAAGGCAAGCCCCGGTGGGCAAAAAGGCAAGCCCCCGTGGGAAAAGGCAAGCCCCCGCAGGCAAAGGCAAGCCCCCCATGAGCAAGGGCAAGCCCCCATGAGCAGGTGGGACGCCGTGCCGGTTTGCTGACTCAGCGGGTCGCCCCAGTGGGGGCAGACAAGCAGACACAGAGGAATGCAAAGGAAAATGAGCACAGCAAGAACAAGCAGAATGGGGGGATGTATAATAAATAAATAAATAAATAAATAAATAAATAACTATTCAGCAATTACTAAAGGCAGCTCATTGTACAGTAAAAGAAACTCAACTATTCTCTTTATTAGAGTTAGTATGAAATGTCTGCCCCTGGTTTCCCAACAGAGAAACATTAGATTTAGAATTATGGGTGCAAGTAGGAAAAAATCTAAACAGAAAATATGAGCAGGGAGAGAAAATTTCCACCTCTACTCACTGGAGCCAAGTGAAAACAGTGTTATGCCCACTTTACACCCCTTCCTGGCTTGCTGCTCCTCCAGAGGAGTCCCCACCCAAAAGTCTTTAGCTTTAGAAAAAGAGGAAACCCTGCTTCCTCATCCCCCTTCACCTCCTTCCCCAGTTCCTCTTAAAAAATCCATAATTCCTAAGGAAGAAGAGACTTTACTCCCACTTCCTACTCCTCTACCCTCGGTCTTTTTTGAAACTCAGACACCTTGCCCTGCTATGGAAAAATGTTTAAAAGAAGCCCTAGAGGCTGGAGAATACCACACTTTCCTGGAGGCTCTCCAGAATGTACAGGCACAACATGCTTCACTTCCCTATTATATATTTAAAGAATTGAGAAAAAGCGTGATAGTAGCCTCCATAGTTCTCTCACCAGAAGTATTTCAGAGACCATAGTCAACAGCTACCTTATGTGCCCCTGGAACTGGAAATCTTTAGAAAAATGTTAGTCTCCCCAGCCCAACTAGAATATCAAAAAAGTTGCACTCAAGAGGCAGAAGTGCTGAATAAAGCCCTTATCAATGAAATCATGCTTATAAGAAAACATTCTGCCAAAAGGTTAACTAAGATAAGGAAAACATTCCAGCAGCAACTCTGCAACCCCCCTGCTGCCTACATAACAATGTGGCTGAGGGCAGGTGGGGGCTACTAAAATTAAACCTCAGGAAGAGTAAAAACCTTGGTAACACAGTTTCAAAAAAAAAATCTCAAAAACAAAATCAAAGATATAAAATGATAGGATGCTTGAAAACAGCCATCCCAAAAAGTAAAAATTATGGGTGAAATTAGTAAGCTTTATATTTCTTTTGATGTGTTGTAACTCATTTTGTGTTTGTCTGTTTGTTCAGTGTCTGTGTATATTTTAATACCTCTGGATGGTTATATTAAATTGATAAATGAAAATTATTTTAAAAAGCTCTATTCAAATGGCCCAAAATTAAATAAGTGCTTATATCAATTGATCAATATATATAATAATTAAAATAGTAAAAATAGTTAAAACCAAATTGAATCATTATTCTGACAAGTTTGTTTAGTGTTAATGATAATTGCATGAGGTTTGCTTGGAAACAGTTTCCAAAATGATTTTGGTAACTTATGTATGTAAGATATATAGAATGTGTTTTTATTATTAAGGAGAAAAAAGGTAATTTTATACTAAAATAAAACAACTAATTATTAAGAAAGAGTAAGATGTAGGAAAAAACTTGAATGAATACAAAAAGTGCAGAAAATGCACAGAAAAGGAAATTTTTTGATTTTTTTTTTTATTTATTATATATATCCCCCCCCTTTCTGCTTGTTCTTGCTGTGTTCATTTTTGTGTTCTTCTGTGTCTGCTTGTCTCCCCCCACTGTGGCGACCCGCCGAGTCAGCTCACTGCGCGGTGGCTTGCCCTTGCTCATGGCGGCTTGCCCTGCCTGTGGCGGCTTGCCTTCTTGAGGCAGTCTGCATGCTCGAGGAGGCCCTGGGAACCAAACCCAGGACCTCCCATGTGGTAAACCAGAGCCCTACCAATTAAGCTATGGCTGATTCCCCAGAAAAGGAATTTTTGTGGTCAAAATTAAGTAAGATTTAATAGGTCTTTCTATAAAATTTTAAAAGCTTTAGTATCAAATATTATAATAGCACAAAGTTAAAATTTTGTTCTTTCTCAAAGATTCTTAAATCAATGGTCTGTTTTAGAAGAAGTTTGCAAAGAAATTTTCTCTTAAATAATCAGTATACAAAAAAGAAAGTCTGTTTTATCAAAATACCATCTTGTACTTTAACCTTATCACTTCTTTGGTTGTTAAAAAAAAACAACTAGTCTTATCACTTTTAAAAGAACATAATGTTCAAACTTGCTTTCTCAAAGTCAAATCCTAAAAAGTAGCTTTTTATTGCAAATTATTACAAAAGTTTTGTTCTTTCATCTTAAAATCGGTAAAGTAATAAAATAGTTAAGTTTATTTATTATGTTATAGTTTAAATCAATGGTGTTTAGGAAGTGTTCTAAAACTAAAAAAAAATTCTTTAACCCTCTTTTAATAAAAATGATATATATATAAACTTCATGTAAATACTTAAAAGGTGTATAAAATTCCTAAAAATTTAACAATGTTTATGTGTCCAGAAACAACCTCTCCACCTAAAAATCAAGAGGTGGATGCTTTAACTCCTGTTCCTCTGGTTTACCCCCCCCCCCCCTTTGCTAAAGAAACAGCTCTATAGTTGCAAAAGGAAAGCAGCCATTAGGGGCTGCCAAGAGTAGTGCATAACAGTAAATTGTAGTAAATTAAAATAACACCACTATCCAATTATATCACTATCACTGTTTTAAAATTTGCTGAGGCTTTCTTTAGTATCTCCTTAAGCAAGTCAAGCCAACCCACATTCCTCTTCCTGTAAATAAGCCAACAATAAACTAATTTTAAAGTCAGCCCTATGAGTCATAGACCTAGTTCCAATTAAAATGCTAATAGCAGAACCAATGCAAGTATAAATATTACTAGGTAATGTGCTGCCCCACAACCCAAATAGGAAATAATAATTTGTTGTTGCCTATGCCTCAAGCTATACAAAATGAAGAAAATGAAGTCATCTGAATCATGCTACTAACCAATATAATCTCATTGGTTAGTAATCTTAAACCCATAAAAACTAAAACTTTATTCATTGGATGTCTGCTAGTTAAAAATCTTATTATTGTTTGTTGTTATATAATATACTGTAGCTATAAATTGTGTATAAAATACTTAAATACTAATCAAAACTTTAATACAATACATTGCATACTTAAATAATTTGATAACTTATGAGTTATACATAAATATATATTGTTGAGTGTATATATGAATCTCTTCTTTTAAGTTTAAACAATCTTAAAACCAAATGTATTAAGAAAAAATTTAGTGGGTATTATTCAAACCTAAAAGCAAAACATCATGCAAGAAATGTTGTTAATCAGCAAACCAATGCCTTCCTAGTCAGCACTTTTCATATTCCAGGAAAAATAATGAGAACTAAAACAGTAGGCACATCAGGGATGTTTTATAACAAATAAAAACAGATAAAATACATTCCAGAGAGTGTTGTGTTCCTCCTTGGGAAAGCAGGCCACTTTCTCAAGGACTAATACCTAAACCTTGGAATGTACTGCACAGGGAGTGTTGTGTTCCTTCCTGAGGAGGCTAGCCACTTCCTCAGGAATTAACACAGTACTCACAAATTAGCATCTATTGTATCGAGTTCATTAATTATAATCACAGTAAAAAGATAGTCCCTAGTCAAACCAGTTAAAGTCCCACCCTAAGAAAAGGAATTCTACACAAGTGTTTTCAATTAAAACTCGAGTATCACCTGCTAAGTCACAACTTCCCAGCCAAAAACTCGATGATGATGAATTTATATATAAAACTGCTTTATTTATCTATCATTCTGTAACTCTGTTCAATATTGATTTAATCTTAAATTACTACATTATTCTTATTTCTCACTTTAATTGTCAGTATAAACTTCTTAAACTAAATATACATATAAGCATTTATATTGTATCCATCCAAAATTCTAGCCAAAAGTAGGCCAAGTATGTCAGAATGTAACCCAGTTTAATAAGCCTATATCTATATGTATGTATATCATGAAAAACTGTGATAGAACAGTTAAATCTCTGTTTGTAAAAAGTCCTTCACTTATTGTAGCCCTTTATTGCAAATTATTGTATATTCTTTTTATTATTAACAAAAATATACTAACTAAATATCAATAAAAAGTCCTGCCACAAAAAATGCTCAATAGCCCCACCATGTGTCAATATTATGTCTTTAAGGCTTTATGCCCTAGTCATTCTGCCTTTCCACAAGCATGTATTTATCATTACATGAATAATATTCTCATTACAACCCCTCAAAAACACTTTTAACACAACTCTATAAACATCTGCAAAGCTCTCTTACCCAAGCCAGTCTCCAAATAACCCCTAATAAAATCCAATGAACTCAGCCTTAAAAATATTTAGAATATGTCTTGTCATCAAAAAATAAATAAATAAAAAAAGGAGGAGTATGGCTACCTCCCATACAAATACAATAACCCTAGCACTATATACTTTAATTTTTTAAAATTTTCATAAAGATGGCCTTTCAGCAGCTAAAAACATTTCTCCCCTCATCAGGAGAGTCATCAAATACTAGAAAAATTCTGTACAAAATAATGTTAGGAGATAGATCTTGGTGAGGACCCTGTAACCTCATAATGTTGGGGAGAGGGTATGCTTTTGTGCTTACTCCAACAGGCCCAGGGTGGCTACCAGCAAAGAATGTGAAGCTATACCATGAGCTGGAAAGATCGCCCATTCAACCCAATACCACAGATGGAGAAGATGACTATGGATGAACAAAAGAACTCCAAGATAAAACCATGCTGTAACATTATCCAAACTCAGGGGATAACTTAGGGAAGTCGTAAACAATTAAACCTAAAAGATTCATTGGTATGCTTATTACTTTAATTATTTCAGCCATTATCATAGCTGTCATTGCCACCACTGTGACAATCGCTTTAACAGAATCTGTCAAAACTGTGCTTAAGTTGTTAATCAAATTATGACCAATGCCACCAACAAACTTTTAAAACAAACTCATATCAATAATAATATTCTTACCAGACTTGATGCATTAGAAGCATCTATCCTTTGGATAGGTGAAAAACAACAAGCTCTTCTTACCAGAAAAGATTTGCAGTGTGATTGGGAACATTTTAAAATTTGTGTCACCCCTTTGCCTTGGAATAGCTCCCAACTTTACTGGTAACAAATTAAAACTCATCTCCAAAGAGCTTTCTCCTCTCATTTAGAAGGAGAAGTTCAAACTCTCCAAATATGCCTGGAACTCCAATCTAAACCACTTTCTAACTCTGTTTACCCACTCTCCCAAGAGGTCTTAAAATCAATCTTAGGCCATTTCATGAACTGTTTTTCCAATTCAGGGTCCCATCTCTCTAAATAAAACTTATGTCCTAATTATCTTTAAAAATCTAGTGCAATGTGGAAAAGATGTGTAGAAAAGTTGTGCTCCCTTATGGGCCAGGTCTCTGACCTCCAATCTCTAGCCATTTAGACAATAATGAAGTTGAAAGAGCTCACCTTCCTTCCTTCTAGGGAGAAATTGTGGCTTGGCAGCTTTTGTCTAACCTAGGTGTGGGCATCTCCCAAGTCCCAGGTTGGCCCAGGAATGCTCAGAAGCATGGGCTCTGCAATGCTTGGGAGAGTGAATCAGAGTGACAACTCCAAACATGCCCAAGATCTTAAGGAACTAGGATATTTTGGTTTGGAGACCACCTCACAATGTGCCCAAGGACTAAAGCAACTTGGGTGCTTCAGTTCAGAAGCTGAAAGTCCAGTCAGTCTGGGGTTTGGGATGCCAATTCAGCTGAAAAACTTTCTCCCATTTCTCCCTAATATGATGGGCACAGAAGCTAGCATACCAGCAGACTCCCCATTCAGGTGCATTCTCAAAACCTGAACATCCTTGTCCACCAAGGGGAAAAAAATAACTTATCTTTTCCTGCCACAATACCTGAGCACAGTACAAGTTAAAGGATGATCAAAAGTAAGCTATGTATGGGACTCTGAATTTCAGTTAAACCAGTGTAAGAAAGAAGGAGGGATGGGCAGATCTGGGAGTCAAAAACCATGTGGCCACACATCTCCTAAAAGTGATGAGGAAATGTAGTACTGAACTGGTCAATTATACTAAGCTTAGGAAAATTACTCAGAAGCAGAATAAAAATATCCTAACTCTAGAAAAGGACAGATCTTCCTAGGAACTCACTTCATTAGCCCGTGTGTATTAGAGGTTTGTTAAAATCTACAAAAACTTTCCCTCTATCCCCAAACTCTGATTAACTCCCTTTTAAAAATAGCCTTCACACTTTTAACAATTGAAACCATGCTGCCAAGAGAAAGCAATTAAAAAGGAGTAAGAAAAAATCTCGGATTTAGCTTACTCTTTAGCAGCTGCCATTGAAGGCATCCTGGTCACCTCAGGGCCACCCAAAAGTCAGTGTTCACCATTAGCAGGAAACTACTTCAATTGCAGAGCTGTAAGTCCCTGGACCCAAGCTGCCTGCCACCAGGACACACCAGGTCCTTACCCCCGTGTGGGACAGCAGAGGCCTGTGTGAGGCATGGCTCCCTGGACAATGCTGCAAACCATCAACCTGGAGGAGACTCAGGTGACCTTTGACATGGCAGGTAAGATGGCAAATTTCTTAATTAATATTAAAGCCACTTGCCAGGTCCTGATCTGCCACTCCAGACTTCTCTCATCTCTGTTTGTGCCTGATAACAAGAGTGAAGGGGGACTCAATACCTAGGCCATTTACTAAACATATTCCCTCTAGAATAAGGAATATAGTTTCAAGGAGGGAGCTGTTAAAAGCCTCCTGCAGGATTTTAACCCTTGCATGAGGTAGCTATTGAAAATGTAGCCCCAATTCATGTATCATTGGGGTCAGGGCTCCCCTGAACCCCTGAACTCTGTCTAGCAGCTGCACAGGGTTTTCCTGGAGGAATGAAGCTGGAGGTTTCACTTGGCACATCATGAAGTTGATTCAATAGTTGGGTCTTTCCCTATGCCAACTAAGTTTGTAAAATTCTTCTGTTCAAATCTGGGTTTACTTTAACATTGTCAGTCTGCTCATGCCTAGGATCTCATAAATCAAATTTAGGGTTCTCCTATTATAAATTAAATAAAAGTGAATGATAATCTAAAAAAATGAATCTTTAAAATTCAATTCTATCTTACATTTGGATTTAATGTATAAAAGAAAAACCACATGGGATTAGTTCAACTGTTGGAAGAGCAGGCAACTTTGGCAACATTACAGTTACTATTAAAATAGTTTTAATTGCATAGCTAATACACAAGAGAGCCCAGTTTGTTATTAAGTAAAATTATACTAGATACTGTAACTAAGACTAAAGATAAGATCATTACATAGATGCCTTTATATCATAAAATAACAAAAGGATAACATCTGAAATTTCTAAAACTGAGAGGATTAAGCTTACATTTCTTATTGTAGTGGTAATTCTGAACCGAGTTTTGCCTTTGCTTATGGATATTTCAAAACAGACTTCATCTTTCTAACAGTATCCAATATTCCCTGTTTAAATCTGTAGAATGTATTTTATAGTATTGTGAACAATTTGGTTAAAAACCAGTAACTAAAAAGAACAAAATTCTTGTGTAAAACTGTGTGATCACAGTACAGGTTGAAATAATAAAAACTAGCCGTCAAATAAATCTTTTGAATAAATGCTATTTTACAGTTAAACTTACCTTGTAAGAGAATGGCAATTTTATGTAACATTAGTAAATTGTGTGTTTAAGTGTCTAATTCCCTATTTATGCCTGCTTGTTTGTTCAGTGTATATTTTCAGGCCCCAGAATGATAATATCAAATTAACAAAAAATCCTTAAAATAACTCGTTTCAAAATGCTAAATGTTAAATAAGCACTTCTAGGTAGAAAAATATTCCTGGAGCCCAAATCAGAAAAGTAAATCAGGATAGAACTCTGAATATAAAAACTATTGTGTGGGAACAGATGTGGCTCAAGCAGTACAGCACCTGCCTCCCCTCATTGAACTTCCCAGGTTCAGTTCCCAGTGGCTCTTACAGAAGACAAAACAAAACAATGAACAGACAATGAGCAGACATTGAGAAAAACAACAAGCAGACAATGAACAAACACAACAATCAGACAATGAGAAAAAACAATGAGCAGACAATGATTCAAACAACGAGTGGAAAATGATTGAAAATAAACAAGCAGGGAGCAGATGTGGATCAAGTAGTTGCGCACCAACTTCCCACATGGGAGGTCTGGGTTTGGTTCCTGGTGCCTCCTAAAGAAAAGCAAACAGACAACTAGCAGGCAATGAGGAAGAACAATGAGTAAACAGATAAGGGATCCATCTTCAAGAACAGGGGGGGGGGCCAGCTGTAGCCCAGTGGATAGGGTGCCGGTTCACCACATGGGAGGCCTTGGGTTTGGTTCCCAGGGCTTCTCTGAGTGGGCAGACCGCCTGGAGAGGGCAACCCGTCGTGGGCGGGGCAGAGCCACCGTGGGCAGGGCAAAAAAGCCGCCGTGGGCAGGGCAAAAAAACAACCACGGGCAGGGCAAAGCCGCCACGGGCAGGGCAAGTCGCCCGTGAGCAGAGCAGAGCTGCCCGCAAGCGGGACAGGCAGCCCGTGCGGTGAGCTGACTCGGCACGTCGCCGCAACGGGGGGAGACAAAGCAGACACAGAAGAATGCAAAAATGAACACAGCAAGAACAAGCAGAAAGGGGAGGGATATGTAACAAAAAAAGAACAGAGAGGGCATTAGAAAAAAATATTCAGAAAGCTCCTTAACCTATGTAGCCCCCAAGGGCCTCAAGGCCTCATTCTCTTTGACAGAGCTTTAGTAAAAGTGCTGTATGTAACAAGATAAGTAAATGCAAGTTTAGCCTAAAACTCTTATCTACTAGGACAGGAAATTAAGAATTTAGCCTGTCCTATAATTCCTCAAGTTAAATCTTTTAACCACCTTAAAATGAGAATAATGAATAATCCAATTGTCAAAATGATACTGAAGCAAATCTAAAGATTGGTTCCCTCTGTGTTCAAGTAGCAAATTCTTAGATCATTCATTTGTTTTGATGGAAGGTTGTAACTAATTTTCTCCTGAATAATCATTATACAAAGAAGAGTGCCTGTTTTATCAAAACAACTCCTTGTACTTTATAATACCTTTCTTCTGTACTTGGTTGTGTATATAAACAAGTTTTCTCACTTTTAAAAGTACATAATATTCAAACCTATCAACTTTTAACACTTGGTTTGCTTAAGTCAAACTCTAAAAGATATCCCTTTATTTCAAGCTATTGCAAAAGATTTGTTATTTCACCTTGTAAAAAAGATGAAGTAATAAAAATAGTTAAGTTCATTTAACTTGATATAAGTTAACTAAAATTTGTTTAAAAGTGTCATAAAAACTAAAAATGATTGTTTAACCTTCTGTTAATCAAAGCTGTATAATATTCATATAAATTCTTAACAATTTTTCCTAAACCTATAACAATGTTTTCTGCAAAATATTAATATAATGTTGTAAATTATAGTATTATTTTAAGATGATATATATCACAGAAACAACCTCTCCACCTGAGAATCAGGAGGCAAATGCTCTATCCCATATCTGAGTAATCTGCGACAGCCCTCAAAAGGAGTAGCCTGTGGCCACATAAAGTAGTGGCCCTTAAGGGTCTGCCACAGGGCAGTTCATAGTAAGGGCATTGGGTACTCTGATAAAGTATTCTAACTTAATTTTTTATTATATTAAATTGTAAAGCCTGCTCTCAACTCAAGCCACAAATGGTGCCTTAAAACAGTAAAAATATCTATAAGACCACATAAGAAGGGGATAAATTTTAGATGTGTCAAATTCTCTGGAGCTTTTAAACCAGGCATCCAGTACCCTGTGTGGCAGTTTGAGATTATTTATGAATTCCAAAAAGATGGATTATGTTTGTAAACTGGTTTGTTCCTCTGGGCATGATACCATTTGATTGCATTAGATTCAGCTGAGATGTCTTTCATTACACTCCTAAAACAATAAAGGTATCTGCCAAATCTAGGTGTGCTCCTGGAGTAAGTAGACCAATGTTACTGCTTCAAATTCCTGTGGCCCTAATAGCTGGAAATGGCTTGATATTGCCACCAGATTGGTTCTGTTTCACAGTGCCAAAAAGTCCTATGCAACAAGCTGGTGAAATACTAGAGCTTCACTCCAAGGGCCAAGAGTGCTGCTGCATGCTGGCTCTGTAAGGGATATATCAAGTAGGGCAATAATTTCCAGAGTAAAATAAGCAGAACTTACACAATTGGCATTAAAGTCAGCTCCTATTGGGAGACAAAATATATGGTATTACAAACCTAGATCTCAAGCATCAGCAGCTCACATCTTAGGACCTATGGGAGTAATTTTAACTATCATTTTACTTACCAGAGAAAAACCCCTTCCAGGACACCCAATAAATACTTATGTTTACATCCTTAGGCTAACCTTCTTGCTTCAAATGAGCTTACCCAATGTCTTCCTCACCTGGACTGCCACCTTAGCAGCCACATACAACCAAACAGACTGTTGGCAATTAAAGGGATTGCCAGCTGAGTGCACTTATCCCAAGTAAAGCCACTTAAGTCCAAGAAAGTGCCAGCACACCAGAGATGCCTGCTGAGCAGCTACATACAACCAAACAGACTGTTGGCAATTAAAGGGATTGCCAGCTGAGTGCACTTATCCCAAGTAAAGCCCACTGTCCAAGAAAGTGCCAGCACATCTGTTCTAGTCAGGGTTCTCTCGGGAAACAGAATCAACACGAGATCTCTGTTAAAAATATAAGATTTTATAAGAGTCTCTCACGTGACCGTGGGGATACACAAGTCCAGGTTCCGCCGGCAGGCTGCAAGCCAGGGGCTCCGATGAAAGACTGATGAAGGGTCCTCGATGAGTTTGCTCCGATGAAAGACTGATGA